>BGPR01001660.1:59117-137777 GCA_013235015.1 Araneus ventricosus | reverse complement strand
TAAAATGATTATCACACCCATTAAGCTAAATGTACCCCACTACCACAAACCCAGCTATTCAAGGAAAGGAAGCTGGCAGCGTCCTACTTTTATTGATTACCTCGCGGTTTCTCTGGAGAGTTAGCCTTCCTTTTGAATAAGATAAACTTACTTCGGTTTGTTTTCACAATTATTTTTTCAGTGTAATGCATTTGCTAGTTGATTATTAGGGTTGATTTCCTTATTATAAAATATAATTTTGTATTTTCTATCATATTGTTGAGAAGTTGTAGAGTTTTATTTTTAATTATATTTTATTTCGAAAAATTCTGCATTATATTTGGAAAAATTCCGATTCTTAATAAATATAATAAAAATTTGTTAAGTAAATGAAATACGGCAAAATCAGTCATCGAAATACATTTCGAATAGATTCCTACTTATTTTATCCCAATAATTTTACTTCAGTTAAGCGTTCTACTATTTGATTTTTATTATGATTTTCTGATTATAAAATGTAGAGCTTCCTACCGTATTACTAATACAGCGTCAGGGTAAAGGCTAAAGCAATCTCTACACATTTTTTTTATCACAAATTCAAAATTTCCTTTACGCAAATTCTTGTTAAGTTACATTAAAATAAAATAATTATAACAAAGAAAATATGGGGAAAAGAATTCAGGAAGCAATAAATTAACACGTTACAAAACAACAAATAAAAAACCACATTCGCGGCTCGCATACAGGGATGAGTATTTACAATAAATGTCAATTGTTAAAACATAAAAAGAAAATTCAATAGTAAAATAAAAATCTAATGATATTCATCATGATAAGGACCGAAACAGTTCACTCACAAACTTAGCAAATATCACTAGTCCAGGAACTCTCAATTGCTCTATTTGAAATTATTTTTCTTTCTAATGAAATACAAAGTATGCATCTTTTTTCCCGTCTCATTGTATTCTTTTATGAGACTTATTTTTGAGAGTAGTTTGCGGAACTCTTTCAACAATTCTTTTTTCTTTCAATATCGCCTCTATCAAGCATATTCTGAAATATAAGGGTCCTTTAGTTTCTTTCTAAAGGAAAATTCGTCGTCGAATACAATGTATGCGTTATTGACAGTAGTATACAGTAAAAACCAAATAATATATATGCACCACTTTCGCGATTTCCTTGTGATATCATAATATTTTCTGTTTTGGTCTGCTAAGTCAACTGCGGCGACTTATGCCCAATCCCACCCTTGCTGTTTTGTAATGTAAACAGGTATATTTTTAAAAGAAAAGGACAGTGTAACGAATATGTCTGATTAGATATCTTCCACCCATCTCAACACGTGTGGGAAACATGAGTTCGTGATTCACTGTTACTGGAGAAACAAGCATTTGTGAAATGGTTCGCCTTTCACTCATTGTACAGAGCATGATAAATGCCGATGGAAGAGTAAACAGTATCCCGGTGCGCAACACACCCTATTAGAACAAGATATTGCGCGATATCTTCACGATGTTGTTCGATATTCTGAATGCCGCACAATATCATGAAGATATCTTAACAATGTTATACAGCATCTTATGCTAATAGGGCAGAGTTAGCTATTTACAGCATTGTTCACATAAAGGGACAATACCGTAAACTACTATCAGTTGTAAACTGCTTAATTACATAGAAGAGTATTCCTTCGTTTCTTTGTCGAAAACTACAAATGAGATACTGAAAATTATCAGAGATAGAGTACGAACATCTGTTATTATTTCTACGGTCTTTCAACTTGCTCTCCAAATTTATGATTTTATCAGTTATATAACAAAATGTTATACATGCATTATATCGGCGAAAGAACGAAAGTGTGGAAATCTTGGCTCTACGAGGGAGTGGTTCTCGTCGAAACCCCCTCAATAATTTAAAGTACGCTTCAGAATTTAGTTAATATTTTTTCGGTTTTCTTTTAATTTTGCAAAGGAACATACAGCAAAAAAATTTAGAAGTTTCGAACGGGTTACTAGTCCCATTTTTGAGAAATTGATTTAAAAAAGTGATTTTTTTTTCCTCTGGGAAAACAAAGTTTATTCCGCTATAAAACCAAGAAAAAAGAAGATCATGACTCTTGTTACCTTCAGTTAGCCGTATTGGATATCGGAAATCGTATTTGCATCATATAAACCACCATAGTGGCAATTTGCGAATGTTAAAAAGTCTAAAACAGGTGGTTTCCTGTTGAAACCAGAGCCATCTTATCCAGGGGCACCATTCATGCAAAGACGCCTAAAAATTCCCAAATTTATTTATTTTAATTTTGAGTGAAAAAAATTAATTATAATTTTGAATATGTTAAAAATAAATCTACCCTATTAGTACAAGAGATTGTACGATATCTCCACGGCGTTGCTAGATATATTGAATGCTGTACAATATCGTGAAGATATGGTAGATACCCTAATAGCATCTTGTGCTATTAGGGTATGGTTAGGACTTTTAACTAGAGCCAAAAATTTTGTAATGTTGCATAAACTTTTATATCATCTGAAAAAATATTCATATATATTCAATCAACGAACTAATCATAAACTATGCTTGTAATAAAAGTAACACGCATTAGAGAATCCCTCTGGCAAATTCTTGTTTTGAAAAGACAAAGATCAGTAAAATTGAAAAGCGTTAATAGAAGAACAAGTTACATTTTTTCGTTTCTCATTTACTCTATTAGGTAGACATTTTCGTTTATATATGAACTGTAAAATTCCTGGTTATGGTTCTGAAGGGGCGCCAACTTATTCTTGCCCAGGGCGATCACCTTTTTAAAGACGCTCTCATCGAAACCGTTGTCCCTGCGAGGGTTAAAAGAGGATAACTGGTTTTCTTGTATCGAATTTATAAAACATTTTTAAGGAGATATACAATAATTAGTGTTCATGTAATTTCTTTGAATTGACGGAGATTACTCAAAGGAACTTTACCAAAATGAAGCGAGAAGTTAAGTTTCGATGATTGGCTTTCAGTCACACGCTTAACTTATTTTTTAATTATTTAAAATGCATTTTTCATTTTCTATTTTCAAAATAAAGAAAAAATAGGGATATAAATTGTATTCCAAGCGTCTAACGCAGGCTGAAAATAGGAGTTCAATGCAAAGTTCACTGAAAGTTCTCATTAACATTTTTCAATGAAACCTCATCTCTCCGCTTCAGACGAAATTAAACAAACTGTGAAAAAGACCCTAACAAAAATAATTGGTCTACCTCCGCAGTTATCACAAAATGCCATCTCTCTCTACCCAACCACACCTAAAAAGAAGGCAAGTGCCTCAAACCGGCCGTCTTAGTGTTAAGGCGAAACCTGTAGACCGCCCGGAACCGCCTAGCTAGGTATGTGAGGGTTTTAATGAATAGGGCTGTGGTGTATATTTAATTTTGAGATTTACTGTATATTCCAGCAATTGCAAAATGATTAAAAATATATTATTTTTAAAGCAAAAAAAGTTATGATTCTTGAGGTTTCTCTGACTTCGAATGTTGACTAGTGTTCCGCTGCCTACTAATAATCCAATCGAGGCGCACAAGTCGGCAACGGCTGATTAGATGACTCCTTCTCTTGTATCTCTTAACTACAGTAAATGAGGGGTCATCTGATTTGATAGTAGATATAAATTGTATTTTATCTCCGTGTGAATCGTATTTGATTTGTGTGACAATTAACGTGTTAAGAACTCAGAATTAAACCACTATTGACATGTTGTTCACTCAGGATACGAATCCGCGGAACCGGGTCTGCAAAAGGGACGAAAGGATCCGGATGAAAAGGTGCACTCGCTTCTGGACCAACGGAATGGTATAATTTGGAAACTGACCGAAGGAGACGGGTACGAAAACACTGAGAAGTGAAGAAATTTTTTGCAAGAAGTGAAATGTCGCGTCTAGTCTATTCGATCGCAATCTTTGCATATTTTTTTCTTTGGTAGAAGGGACGCTAACCCTAACTGTTGCTTGATGATAGTGGATACAAAATCATTTCGGAAGGCGATTACAAAGGAACCAATGGAACAACTGATTTTCATCAATATGATTACATTTTATTAGTTTTTTTAATTCCACATATGTTATTGAAGTTTTCTTGACTAATAAAGCTCAGAGCGTTTGACATTCCTTGAGAAAATTGTTACGGTAGAAAGAAAGGCTGAAAAAAATATCCTCATTATATTTCGTTGCTCGTATCCCCATATTTCACAGCCACGTATTTTAATTTTATAAGCAGTTTAATGATTCTACCTCAATCAGAAGCTAATTAAAACAGCTATATATTCTGTAATTTTTTAAATAAAGAACCAGAAACAATACAATTATCTTCACCCTCATAAAACTCTACAGACCTCCGTTTACTTTTTGTAATTTTGAATTTATTTTCGCATTTCTATCCTAGTCTTGGACTTTGAAATTTTCACTCACTACAAAATAAGATTTTATATTGTTAATTACAAGATCTGGATTGTTCAAAAGTTCAAAGAGCAATCCAGAACATCACTAAACATTTTACATCACTGACAGTAAAGAAATTTCGAACTACATATCTTTTGATTTCTCATTGAACTCTTGTTTTAACCAACTGAATTAATCAAGTATAACTTCAAAGCTGTGCCTTGTCGCTCACGCACTCAATATTATGAAATATCTAGATTTTCCGCTTTCGGTCCGAACAAAGAACAATATCACATTTACAAAAAATTAAGCAGAGCAGTAAAATAATTTTTTCAAAAGAATGATTATTTAATTTATAATCAAAAAGTTTTTTTCACTTCATTTATGAAATAATGTTATATCATATTATTAAGTCTTGTTACACTTTTGCGTAGACGAATCGAATTCAATAATCTTTAACTCAAAATATCTTTCGACATAAGTAACCCGAAAAAATTAAGAAAACAGATGCATTATTATTGAAATTAATTAATAAAAATAAGTATCAAAATTATTAAATATTATGATGTTATTAATAATTATTCATAGTTTTACTTAAATAAATTTATTAATAATAAAGTCATTATTCTGAAAGTAATTATGCTCAACAAGTTGATTAGTATTTCGGATACAGAACGGATCGGCGGCCCAGGCCTAGTAAAGTGAACGGATCCGACACCCTATCAATCACTCTGTCACTTAAATTCAATTTTTAATTACCAACCCAAATACATAAATTCGGACTTTAAATTAAAAAAAGGGACCTACGGTTACACTTTTCGATAAGCAATGTTTAAAAAAATTTATATAGAAAAGTTATAAATAGAAATAGTGGTAAATTTTAGCTTATTTTTATAATTTAAATTAATTAATAAAAATTACTATCAAAATAATATTCTTTTTAAAATTATGATGTTATTAATAATGATTCATAGTTTTATTAAAATAAAAGGTTTAATAACGAAGTCTTCCTGAAGTAGTTATATGCAAATATTTTATTTCGTATTCTTGAGGGTTTCATCAATTTTTGCTTTTTCTACGCTTTTTGGCATAGGCACAATTAAAACCGATTTCATTTTTGCTTTTTCTACAGTTTTTTGCCAAGGGACAATTAGAAACCGATTTTTTTTCCTATCGCTGTGACACCACCTTGTCGTGGTGGATGAGCTTTGAACAAAGAGTGCCACAACACATTAGCCTATATTTTAAAGCAATTATGTTTAGCATCTTATCACGAGTGTAGCGCCATCTATCGGTCAACTTTTGAACTTTTTTATCTTATGCAAAACAAATTCCCATTGCTTCATATATACCCATAGAAATATCAGCTCATTCTCACCAGTGGTTCTTTTTTAACAGCCTTTTGAAAGTGCAAGTTCAATTATAATCACCCTGTATTAATAAAAAAATCAGAAAAATTGTGATAGTTGGATTGTGTTGATTGAAGTGGTGAATCCAGGGTGGGTGCAATATTTGTTCTTTTTCTCTTTAAAGATAGTGGCAACATTGTTTTCTGGCTTAACAGGCTCTAAATGTCCCCTGCTGATTCAGTCCTTCCACACGTACTTGTAGCTTTAACGCAGTGGAAAGCATATTTCGCTAGTTATTTCATTAGGTTTTATTAAATTATTGAAAGTATTGCAGTGCCCTTTGTGATTCTGATTGTCAGATGGTAAAGTCTGTAAAGTTAAAGTGTTTTGATTAACATATGCCATGAGGTTTGATATTCGGTAACTTTGCTATTTGTGTTTAATATTTTACTAAATTTCTTGATTTCCATTATAGAATATTACTGAAAATAAGACATTGTAAATGAATACTATTTTAAGAGATTTTTAGTATAGTAAACCATTGTTTATACGTCTTTCAATTGACAAACTTAAAACGATATATAAATTAAAAGACTTATAATCACAAAACGAAGCACTTACTCATTACAATGAGTACGAATGAATCGTGTCTGTGATAAAACGACGTATAAATGAAAAACCTATAAACTGTACTTTCCTGTACTTTATTACCTTCGTTCACTCCAGTAAAATTTGGAGACGTCACGACGATGAAAAATTTTTATGACCTCACCCTGACACTTGAAAAAAATCCTGGTTTGGTTAATGAGTGTAGCAAAAGCCCTAATGCAGGTGTGCTTTACAAATTTGTTACAAAAGAACTCGTTTTACAGGTTGAATATGCAAAAAATGAAAACATACCAAAACGTAGTATTATCAGTTTAAAGTGTTATCAGATTCATTATGGAATATGGTCACCAGTAACAGCCATACAAGCATAATAACGTTTTATTTTCAAAATGATAGCATTTATTTACGCAATGTATTAATATAGTGTGAACTAGTTCTATTCAATTTCATAAATTGAGAAAGCCTTTTGTAATGATAATTTAGCGGAAAATAGGCTCATCAATAAACTTATAAAATTTGACACTTTTGTCTTAGTTTTAAGACTGTAATCAGGTCCTCCGAAAGCCGAGCCGGATAGTGGAGATATCGTAAAATATTAAAATTTAAATTAGTTTTTCTGCCTTGCTAGTCTTAGCTCCAGGAGTTTCGGTTCATGTCTATGACAAAATAAATGACTTTAACTTTAGGGCTATGTCTCTTTGCCATTATCAAACCAACCTCAATCTCAAAGACATAAAAAATACCATCCACTCTCAACTCAAAAGAATCAAAAATATTTGCAAAAACCATTCTACTAGTGTCAAAGCCAATGGCAATTTACGTGTTAATTTAAATTTAAACGGCTAACCTAGATATTTCTCTAAAATTAAGAATTGCGGACTTGATTTCTTAGGTTTTATTAACCCTTCGACCGGCTGGAACGTGGAAAGTCGTTCTGCAAATATTACTCTTAGACAGTCTGCGACGTAGGAAGTTGCTCACTGTTTATTACGTGAAAACCGCTTCCAACGTAGAAAATCGCCAGTGCTTTCCCCCCTCCCACATAATAAGCGAAGCGGGTCAACTGCTTCTCAAGGTCGTTTTGTGATTTTCACTGACGATTAGAATTTGGGTGAATTGAATTCCTGATTACCAGAAATATAAAAGGAACGTTTGGTGATGGTGAACAAAAACTTTATCATTGATTTAAATAGTTGGATGTTTCACTACAAATTAAATGTCAAGCAAAAAACTGATAGACTTTTTAAACGGGCGTAAATTTTTGGTGGAACCGGGGAATTCTTTAAATTTTAGAGCGTTCCTTATCAATTAATTTTTACTGGTTAGCGTGACAGTATTTGAAGTTTCTAAACTTTCTTAGTGAAATACGGAAAAAAAAATTAAAATGCTTTTACTAAAATGCAAAAAAAGTATTTTTTTTCTTTTTACAAGTTTTGAAAAATTACTATATATATATATATATATATATACAAGCTGTTATGCCCGGCGTTTCTCGGGATTAAAATACCGTTATGTCTTCTCACAGCCTTGTTTCAGACAGGCTTGCTACAGAGCTTTAAAGCCGCTTCCCTGAGATTCTAATCTCGCCGACAAACTTAGCGAGTTGTCGATAAATTTGACGACCATTTTCGTGACTTGGCGTCAAAAGGAATTTTCTAGAAGGACCTCGAACTTTCAACCTATTTCTACCGGCTTCGTGAACTTTCTGGAGATAACGTCACTTCCTACGTAATGAAGTCACTTTCTGTTGAAAAAGTATAAAAGCAAGCTCTCATGCCAAGAAGAGTTGATTCGATTTTCATCAGCAAGCAAGCTGGTGAGCTAACGAGAATCCTTTGAGCGATGTGTTGAGATTTTAATGGTAATCTCTGTTGTGAATTCTTGCAAGTGCTTTTTTATACTTGTGCTACGTTTCTTTGCTTAGAACATTTGTAAAATAAAGAGCTTTACTTTTTTTAATCCTGCTTATTGGACTGCATTCAGGTACATCCACATGTCAATTTTGTCACAATATTTTTAATGTAAAAAATATTTTTGTGTAGAAAATTATAATGCACAAAATTCTTTAATAGTCTGTGTTATTTATTTGTTTATTTTCAAATTTTTTCATAAAAATTGAAGTATAAGAAAGGTCTTACCAAATGTTTTGGGTCAACTATTAAATAGATGATTTTTCCTTAATAAAAATTGTTAAAATAAATCAAGTCAATAGTTGTTTCTAATATGAAATATGAATCTTCTGCTTTTAAAATATTCTTTAGTACTCTTCCAGAATTCTGTTAATATGATATAGCAACATCTGTTCGTGTAAATTGTTGTTATTGAACATTAAAAATATTGCGAATTTTAAAAACAAAATTTAATTTTTAAAAATGAGAGCAACCAATAGAACTGAAAAGAAATTTGTGTCAATGAAAAGCTTAGATTTTGATCTTTAATGAAGTATCAAAATAGAGTTTGTGAGATATTTTAGATAGATATCACAGAAAAACGCAATTTCGTGTTTAATTTTAATTGAATAAAGTTTTAATTATCTTTTTGGGCTTTTACAATTAGGCTTCTATTTCTGATATAACATATTTAAAAAATAAACAATAGTAGAGGTAGATTAGTTCAAAGTTTCACCGGTACCTAGAAACGATGTATCTATAAATATGGTATATTTCAAAATCTTTCGGATATTATCAATTGCAAATCTTTTTAAATTTTGAAAATCAAAGTTCCAGGAAAAATTACACAGATACGAAATTAAGATCATTTAAAAGGAAAAAAAATTGAAATTTAAAATGGTATAAAATTGTTTTTCTTGGTAAAATTTGCATCAAAGTTAATGAGAAGAAACTCTTTCGGATTCCTGGAAATTTTCTATCTAATTAACTGACTGCTTAATTTACGTTTGTAATTTGAAAACTTCACAGGAATCTTCCTCTTGTTTTAAATAATAAGTATGCAAAGTTTTGTTGAAATTTGTGCATTATTTAGTAGATGTGGAACACACCCACATTCATACATAATCACACACACTTACAATGATTTTTGTTTATATTAAGGTATATATAGGGGAGTGGGATAAGACCAGGTAGTGGGGTGAAACCGGGTTCCTTTTACTATAAAGCTATTATTTTTGATATCTAGAAGACAGATACTGAATTACACTCTATTATTCAATAAAAAGGAATAGCCAAATAGCGTGTTGTATTTGTTGAATTCATTGATTCTGTAAAGGTTTTGTTATTTTCAGACATCAATTCTTTAAAGGTTGTTTGATTTTAAACTATCCTTACTAAAAAATCTTTAAAGTTACCAAAACTCTATTTAGTCCAGCTTATTATACGTTTACTAAGGATTTATGCCCTATCAAATATAAGGATTTACTTCAATAATTACTCGTTCCTATTTCGTTTTTTATAACCTCTGCACTAGAATTAAAACCGGGTACTCCAGATGGTGTTAGATCCAGACAGTCAGTATCGATGATTCTTCCGATGAAGACTATAAAAAAATCAGAAATTAATTGTTTATATTTTAATGACGAATTTTCTAATTTAAATAAATAAGAAGGGTTAATCCAATCAAAAACTGTTTTAGTTGTGCCCACGAAATATGCAGTGGAAGAAGACAACTGATTTACATGTGAATTTTGTAAATTGTATTCTTAAATTGTCTTATAATATAAAAAAGATTGCAACTTTTCAGCTGAAAATAGAGTTTTCCTACTTTCCCATAACGTTAACTCGTGTGACGGGTTTTACCCCACTAGTAGAGGTAAAACCTGGTAGTTTAATTTTTTGAAAAAAAGAGTAATGAAAATGTGACTTTTTTGGATAGATGTATTGTACCCCGTAAAACAATCAATATTCAATAAAATTTGACGAGCTATATGTCAAATATTTCATCTCCAATAAGCCCTCGAATCTTATCTACCAGGTTTTACCCCACTTTTCCTTATTCGTTTTAGTGTATTTTGATGAGAGCAATTTAATTCTGAAAGATTTTTACAATGTTTAATATAATGTATTTTTTTCATGTCATTGAATTTTTATACAAAGGTTATTTAATGATTTTTACATATTTTAATTTGATCCTTTTTTGTCTTAATTTTTGGATCAGAGAGAAAATACCTTTTCTTTTATTTTTTTGTCAAATCCAATTTCAAACGCGAGAAAATTTGGCAATCATGTCATCTTGCGACGGGGTGCAAAAAACACATGCATACGGTAAAAAAATTACTTAGTAATGATAACAACTGATAAAAAGTTAAGACATTCAATTGCAGAAAATGTATTTAACATAATAGAAGACTTTTTAACCGTTATATACAAGCATTTATTTCTATACAACAAAATAAGATTATAAATGAAAATGTTTGCTCATTGTTGCTTTACAAAAATGCTTTGAAAATGGAATGAATAAATTGAACTCTGCATTATAATTTTTTGCCATTGTTCAACGCTTTATAGCCTGAAGCAATTTTTAACTATTTCCGCTTCTTCATGATGCGAGTTGGAAACTCATGAATTAGAATTAAAACAAACATGCAAACTTTTAAAATTAAAATCCAAAAATTGTATTATAGATAAAAGTTACTAACTACCAGATGATCTAGTTTTCTATACACACAGGAAAGACAGTTGTTTTAAAAATTGAAGCATTTAAATATGATAAAATTCCGTCTAGAAGAACACGCAACATCAATTAGAATACATACAACTTTGCCTAGAAGTATCTGTTTTTTCTAAAAATATTTTACGAAAATATTAAATGTTTATTAAAAGCAATTCTTCTGAAATGGTCTGGAAACATTCTTTAAAAATTGAAAATTGAAGTAAAATATTGAGTAATAAAATGAACTTTTGAAAGCATTAATTTTCTATCATTATAGAAAGTTTAAATATGAAAAGATTGGAATGAAAAATCTCATAAAGACTTACAAATACTAAATTCGAACTTGTTATTTGTACTCAGAATATGGCAAGACAATGAGTTGTAATTATTAAAAAGTCCTAAATTCAGTATTTGAAAGATAATGCGATAGTATGTAACTTTTCGAGTAATTCATCCACTAAAATTACCTGCAAGTCAACAGAATAACTTAAGAAACTGATTGGTTATGATATATCTGAAACAATTAAGCAGCATATAAAACCACCATGTCAATTACTGTTTCAAACAGTGCTTCCCTTCGCATCGTTTTGCAATTTGCGTTTCTGAAGCATGTTTGTTTATTCTGTGCGTGTTTTTCAGAATTAAAAGGCTCTTTATATCTCTAGAATAAATGAGCTGATTTTGCAAAAAGGCAGTTTAATATTGCTAGAAAAATAATTTATTGAGCGTTGGAAATCAAATGTAACTTTTTGTTATTCGGGGAATACCAAATATTCTGCTCTATCAAAACGCTTCAGACTGAGGGCTTCACAGCGAAAATCAAGTTCTTCCAAGTTCTTCGTTGCAAAACCACAATGCAATCATTCCCAGCTGACAGATTTATTACATTGAATAGAAAGTATTGAATGAGAGATTACCCGATGACGTGAGTCCAATTCACTCAGCTGCACCCCAAATTCCTAGCATTATCCGACCTTCGAGGTTGACGGTAGACAGGGGATTGAACCCCTATCGTTATCGGGAACAATAAGGTGTAAGGCAGGAGGAATTCTATGCGATCGTTTTAGAAATACTCTCTAAGTTATTATTTGAGAGATTTGAGTTCAACATTTATCTAGAGAAGTGCCGTTTTAAGTGAGGTTTCTTGTTAGACTAGAGACGTTCGAAGGGTTAAAGGCAAATTCGAATGTTTCTTTTAAATTAGGAATAAATATCATATTTGTCTCTGATTCGGAATTCTTATTTTTCTTTAATTTTTTAAATAAAAAGTTTTCAGAAAATTTAAAAAAAAATGTTCGAATTATCCGAAATTTCAGATTCCTAAGGTTCGATTTCTCGGGATTCTACTGTATCGAGGTCCGTTCGCAGTGAAAGAAATTTCCTCGAACACGCTGCGAGCTATTCGCGAACTGTTCTGATCGCAAGTGCATACGCTCATTTAGGAGAGCCAAGCGTTGCTAAACGCATGCACGTAAACACAACAGCGTAATTAAATGTTGTTAAGTTCTTCTAAAGGACGTTTCTATTCAGTTTTTATGAATGAATCGAAAATAATTCTTCAGATTGCATGTGTTGACCAGTTTGACTATTGTTATGTTTCCGAAACTTTTAAGAATAAGCCGTAACAGTCCAAGCCTATTCCGCGGCTCGATATTATACAGCAGCGGTTCCCAATGCTTCTTCCCCCCGTACCCCTTTGATTAGCCTTTTTATTTTTGAGTGCTCCTACTTTCAACCCCTCTCCCAATGATAATTTCTCTGAAAGAAGTTTTTTATTTGTTCAGCCTTTATGCTACCTTAAGACTCAAATGACTCGAATTAATTTAAACCAACCACTTAACAGTTTGTTCACTCTCGTACCGCCTTGATCCTTACTTTCAACCCCCTTCCCAATTTTTTGCAATATTAAAATTTAAAGTTAAGCATTCGAATTAACTTAACCACTTAACAGTTTCTTTTTTCTGCCATATTGTGTCCAAAAATAAGCATATTCTTTGTAAGAAATTTAGTATTCAAATTGATTTTTTAAATTTAAAACAGTTACAAGTATTGATTTTATTGATTTTTGATAATTTTTAATTTCAAGGAAGATAGTACCTATAAACCGATTTACCTATCCTAACCTGCGCAAAACACTTGTTTTGCTATGCAGCATTAATTAGACTGCTAGAGCCATTTACTAGAAACAATGCAAAGTAAAGAAAGAGAAAAAGCCAGGAAAATCAATGGATTGCCTTAGAAATATGGCCTGCCCGAGCGGCTTTGGGAAAATCAGGGAAGAACCCTTTCGCAGTGCCCGAGCGGTGTTCGGGCATTTTTGTGATTTATTTTTGATTTTACATTTTATTCCATTTTTATAATAGTATTAATTCCGTGTCCTAACATATGAAAAGAGAAATAAAAAGTTTCGTATTAATTCACGATCTTATCTTAAGCCAGCATTTCACAGGAAGTATAGCCATGTCATTTCTCCTAAGCCCGGTTTTTTCCACCCATTTTAATCGAAAAATGCAGGCACTCTATTCATTTGTATTTAAAAGGACGCTAACTCTGAGCGAATGTGGGAGGAGCGATCTTCTTTCCCTCTCTACAGCTGCTTGTCAATCGATCTTCCATTTTCCCCAGTCAACAGATTTTAATTTATGCTACCCTCGAAGCGAAGCTTCAATCTACGCAAGGCATTGTTCTTTAAGCTAGAATCTTTCAGGGTCCCTCTGACTTTTCGTTCTGATTTCAGTCCAGACGGAATTCCAACCATGAAGAGTCGTTTGGCTCATTTCCACAGATTTTTACCGCGTTTTCCTTCTCGCATTCCGAAATACACAATTTGTCTGCGAAGTAAATGGCCGCTTTACATTTACCGAATGTGATAATCTGCTATTTAAGTGGAAGACAATTTCAATAAGAACCTTGAGCTTGTTTCATGGAGAGGAATTTTATAAAATTAAATTCAAATGAAGACAGATATTTTCTCATGTCTAGAACAGTTTCAAGCTTACTACGGTATTTGGTCTTAATATACACGCATAAGACGAGTATATTCTTTCCAGAAGCTCTGTGTTCATAAGTGGTATTAATTATTTTACTGTCTCGGCACTGTTTGCGTGGTACTCTTCCTTAACTGCTACCAACTAGGATTTCGATTAGCATAACTTTCAATTTTCCCACGAAGTTGGGGAAAAAATTCTATAAACTTTTATTTTTTTATGTTAATCCCTTTAGTGTTTCCTGCATTACTAAGAGTATCGTCGCGTACCCCAGGGGTACACATACCACAGATTGGGAATCACTGGCATAGATAATAAACAAGTGAAACCGCAAGTGAATATAAATCTCCAGTTGGTATATATACAACAGATCAGACTTTTAACAATTCGGGTTTTTTTTTTTTCACCTTTTGGTTTTAAATTGGAAAAGAAAGAAAGAAAAAATTATCTCTACTAGTTACTCAATCTAAAACTAGGGTATCTGAAAATATGAAAGCGATAGCTCATCTCCATCAGGTTTATCTGAATTATGTGAGATGGAGGAAACTAGCACGTTGAATATACTCTCACTCAGAAAAATTAGCAATCGCCTTATACATCAAGACATAAATTCGAAATTTTTCAAATAAATACAAAAAAATTATAGAAGATTTATTTCAGTGTTTTCAATTAGTAAATAACTAGAAATTAACGCAGTCCTTATTTCAGTTTAATTTCTTAAACTTATTTTCTTTTCCATAAGTTAAGTCTACCTAAAAAAAGATTTGAATGTAATCAGAGAATTCGATAGATAATAAACGTTAAACTGCCAAGGTTAAACGGATAACAATTTGCATTACCTTGTATTTTTAGGATAGTATTAATAGTTTGAACACAATTTCGAAAGTTGAATTTTTAAATTTTCATTCATTCACCACGGGAAAACGAACTCTCTCAGGACATTAAAGATTTAGACTTAAAATGCAATTAGGAGAAAAAATATCAATGGTAAATTTCAAAAATAGTCGAGAAAAGTCCTGAAAAAGTGCAGAAAATCATCGAAAAGGCTAAATCTGAGATGAGTAATCGAAACATTTAAGAACAAGGCGACCGTCCTATTTTCACGAATCTAAAAGCGGGTTAGAAGCACGTTTAACTATGTTACCCGTTTAGAAGAAACTTGAGGGCTATTTTGGGATTAACTCTTTCATTTGGAACCGTGATCAGATGACGATGGCGAAACTTGGCACCTCCCCCTCTGAGCTTCTGTATCACACCAGCACCAGAGCGCTTGGACCCTGTCAGATTTGGCACGCTTCAGGAAAAAGCACGTCTCCACGGTCTAGAGCCCTCCAGCTGTGAAACCGAGACCTTACCATTAGACTAAGGCAGCGCCACCAGATACACGAAAAATGAAAAAAATATCTCCAAATTATCGCGCCAAAACTCGCATCTGATGTTGGAAAGAAATTTAGAAATCATGTAATCCCGAACCGTGTATCATGAAAGGGAGGATGAAAAACACGGTCGAAACTGCTGGACAAAGAATATAAAATTATTCTTAAACTGCGAAACATTTGGAATTAATTTGAGTACAATGGTTCACAATCAGTTGTGGAGTACCGTGGGATATTCAATAATAGGCAATCACATTTTGTCACAAGGGCATTTAAGGGACAGTCCCAAATTGACGAACACGAAAATTATTTGCAACACAAACCTTTCATCAATCATTTTTCTTCTTATTCACATAGCATAAATCCATTTTAATAAAAACATAGTGAATATTCGGGAAGATTTAAAGGCTTCTTTAAAGCATCCCAAATTTTTAACATGTTTTTATAACATATATTGTGTTTAAACGATATAAGAGTTCAATATCTTACTACATTAACATATCTGACAATTTGTCGAGTATTCTGCAAGTTTCGGAAACTTTGACGTAAAACTCATGCTATAAGAAAAAAACCTGCGAAACATTTGGGATGTTTTAAAGAAGCATTTATATCTTCCCAAATATCCATGATACTTTTATAACAATGCATGTGAGCTATGTGCATAAGAAGAAAAATGATTGATGAGAGTTTCAAAACATTTTCAGCTTCCTGTGAAACGGGATAAGCCCAAATCATTTTCGTGTTCCTCAATTTGTGTACTGACGTCTAAATGTCCTCGCGACAAACTCTTCACAGTAAAATGTGAGTTTCCACGATTGAGCATCCCACGATTCTCCACAACTGATAGTGACCCATTGAATTCAAATTAGATCCAAGTATTTCGCATTTTACCAATCTTGCTGTACTATTGGCCAGTTGCGTATGCGAAGGAAACCGCTCTCATTGAGAGTTAATCGCAAGAAGGCACTTGATCATGCAAAAGAGCATGAAAAAGCCCCTTTCTTTTCGATATCCGTGAATTTTTCGGAAGAGATTAATTCAATCTCTGCTGTTCTGACATAGAATCATTTTCTGGGAAACATACCAAAACAAAGTTAGAGCCAATAAATATGACAGGAAACTGCTAAGCAGGGGTGGTTCGATTCTGGTTTGGGATTGCGTAGCAGCTTCTAGCGAAGGTAATTTAGTTGTAATCCATATAAAAATTAATCGATATGGCTTCGATATATCGATATTTATTGAACAAAAAAGTGCATCATTCAGCCTAGTCATTGAAACGACAGTTTCCTGAGATAAAGTCTTCTTTATAAACGTTGAGTTTCTTTCTCAACCCTGAGAAAGTCAATATATGTTTATCTCTGATACTATCTGAACTAGGCTTTTACATCTTTTTAGGAACTGCTCACAACTCCGATTTTAACCGGACAAGTCATGACCAGTCAAATGCCGGATAAACGATTGGCGGCTTGAAGTACATTGCTAACAGTTGGGTACTGATCAGAGACCTCCGGAGTTGCTGAAAAAGTAATTAGCTGCCGTTTTCCTCAGCATTTCCCTAAGACGCAGGACAAAACAGGGAACGCAATTACTTCCTTCAGTACGTACGGTAGGTACATGAGCAGTACCCAACTGTTATCAATGCACTTCACGCCGTTAATTGCTTCTTCCGGATTTTGCCACTAATCACTTGTCTGGTTAAAATCTGCTTGTGCACGGAACATTACATGGAAATAATCTGTCCAGATAGAAAAATTTAAAAAAAAACCAACTCTCATTTCGGGGTCCTATCTGAAACTTAGTACACTTAGCCTATAATACTCACGTGGTCGTATTGATTTCAGTTTCACTTAATTTCGCCGCTTATAAAGACAGATGTTATTTCTAATTATTTCGGATCAATAAAACCATTATCAGTTTTCTAAAGGAATAATTATTAATAAAAGTTTTTATTGAGAAATTTCAGCATATGAGGTACATAAGAATTATGAAGCATAATATCGTTTCTCACATTTTCATTTACTTAAAGTTTAGTTAATAAATGTTTTATACCATGTACTATACTTTGTTGTTTCTAATCCTGATGAATCTTGAATAATATGCTCGATCTTTAAACATTCAATAGGGTTTTCTGTGTTAACACATTTTGTTGTCTCCAGCAGTTCTAGAATTTAGATTTCATCATGTTTTCTTATATAAATTAGGAGCTTATTGGATTTGAGATTCTTAACTTCTATTGGTGTGGCGCTGGAATCGCTTAACAAACGCATTATGTAAATCGCGGCATATTTAATGCAGCTATACGTCCCGTTTATAAGTGGCCGACTCCTTTGTCCCCCAGCATAGATTCAGGACGCAATAAAGCCCCGTTTTCTGAAAACGAGCAATCCACTTGAACAATGCGAAAAACAGCTTGGAAACTTAAACAATCAGAAAGTATTGTTTAACTAGCACCATGACTGCTTGTATGTGCCTGCATAATCCGAAACTTCCTGCTATCTTCCCATTTCCAAGTACATGTCATAAAACTACTTTCATTGAGATAACCAGATGTGGATGAAACCTCAAAACTCCCCTTCACTTTTTCCCTGGTACCTTCAAATGATAAAAATTTCAACTCTGACTTTCGCTTACCAGCTCGGACATTCAAGTCCAAGCTATAAATTAAAGAAATTCCGTGAAAGATGAATACATATTATTAGCGAGTGCTTTGAAAAATTTATATGGAAAATGTTTCAATTAAAATAGTGGTAGATTTTTAATTAAAACGTCCGTTCCCATCTAAATGCTTATTTTTCTACGTCTTGTTGAAAAATCTGTTGAATCAATACTAACTGAATTATTTTGTACCCAAATTGACAGTACTTCAAAGAGGCGTTGACTGTAGAATATTTGCGTTCCTTTTAATTAATGAATGTTCATAAATTGTAAATTCTTTTATTACAAAGCATCATTTGTAACATGGCAGCTGAAAGTTTAAAAATAGAAACTGCTCGTATTTAAGAAAAAAAATTATCTTATAAGGATAGTATTCTTATTGGAGAATGAGAAAAACAGTATTGTTTTTAATATATTTATTATTATTTAAATTTCAATCTCAAATAGTTGAATATGAAATGCTTCAACATTATTCGACATCATAAGCATAAACTCGAATTCTACATTCAGGTCACTAAATTAATTCTTGCTAAATTATCTAGAGTTAACCCCTTAACTGGTTTGTTTCTCAATTATCTTATTAAATGATACTTTCTATTTTGGGAATAAGTTGTCATTTTAATTCACTTGAGAACCTAAAGGACAAATAAAATGCTAATGGAATCCAAGCAACTTTTGTATCGAATTATAACGTCTCTCAATGACTTTGTTTTAGTTTACAAGTTTAAAATTGCGTTAATTTGATGCACGAACGGTATCGAATTACAGTTCTGGGGTTAGGAAAGAAGAGGACATTTAGAACAAAAGAATATAATATTTAGTAATTTAACTGCTAATTCTTTCAAGTCTTTTTGTTGTTGAATTCGAGAGGGTGGTGCCTTATGTATGAGAGAAGAGAGAAGATGAGTACCTAGGGTTAATTGAGTCTGAGGCTAGTAAAATAAATATTGTAGATAGAGGAGACACTATGTATCCTTGCAAAAGTTCTTTATTTCACGAGCTCATCAAAGAGTTCAAATTAAAAAGAGAAAGGGTTCAAAAATCCGATAGTATTTACTGAGAAAAAGTGTGATATTATGACTTCCTAAAAAATACTAAAGGTATTTTTCTAAAAAATGATTCAGAGCACTGGATGACAGAAAGGTTCAAAAGATTAATTTTTGACTGCCTCAGAAAAACAAACTGCTGTAGAAAAGATAACATTTACACCTCTAATTTGTAGGATGAGATGATATCATGTTGACAGAAAGGATCAGTAAATTAATTTATGATTGGATCAGAATTTGAAGTTCTCATTCTGAAAGATATTATTCACAATTCTAATTCAGGTAACCAGATTAATTTATGAGTGGAACAGAAATAAAATATATTACTATTGGTTTAGCTCAAAAATTAATATATCATATAAAAAATTCTAAAAACTATTCGAATTCCAGAAAAATATTTATTATTTTACTATTTAAAATCATATACAGCAGACGCGTTCTGTCGGCGGCAGCCAAATGATAATTATTTCCTTTCTACTAATAAACATTTTCGGAACTCAACAAATAACAAATTATGTTAGTTGTATTATTGTCCCGTTCTGAAGCAACGCGAGGACTGTTTTGAGACCAACCTCGTCATTTTAAACCCTGGTCAGACGACGAGGACGACACCTGAACTGGCACCCCTCTCCAAACTTCCACACCCCACCAACGGGAGGACGTTTATCCCCTTCGCTTGATTTAACGGGAAACTAACCCAATTCACGGCGGATTTTCAGTGGAAGCGGGTCTCCAAACCGGAGCTCTCCGGCCCCAAAGCCGAGACCTTATCACTAGACCATTGCGGCCCAATAAATTTCAAATGCTGCTCATTTAATTCAGTAACATTGCAAACCAGAAGGAATATCTTTCCACGACTTTCTCGTTTTTTTCTTTCTCATATATTTTGCAGCAGTAATTATTATGATTTAGCGAATTAATATGAAACTTCCAAGTTTCTGTTAGCCAACTGAATTTTCCCAGACACTTTCTTCTCAGTAATAGCAATATCCAGAGGTGAAAGGCCTTGAGTTAAAGGACTTCGTCAACCCACAGGACATCCGCATCCTACGGACACAGTGAAGATCATATAATCGATTAGTAATTTTTAACTTCTTCTTTTGGCGATTCGGGCAGACATTCGACACATTTCCAAGATTCTGGAGTCAAGAAAATCGACCAAATTTCATGTATCTAGCTTATTGCTCTTTTTGGTTGTCGAGTTCACATGTGCATGTAATATGATTTAATTTTTTTAAACTACTTTAAATGAATTTTTTTTAAAGTAACTTCATTTTTAATTGCTTCTACTTCAATCTTAGAGAAAAATTCTTCTACTTTAAATTCCAAAATCTCCAGTGTTTTCCGGCAGTCCACTTCTTCCAAGTATTTAAGCTCTCTGCGTGTTACTAACGCTCTCTTTTTAAACATATAAGCATTACTTCCAAGATGCGCCATTTTGCGAATTATATTTGACTCCTTGTCATGGATGTTCTTCAAATTATGATTACGTTATCTATTATAAATAACCTGCATTATCATCTTAAAAATGAATAAATAGATGCTAGATTAAATACACCTTTTTGTACTTAAGATGCTTGTTTACATCTGACCTGAAGAATGATGTTATATAAATGAATAGGCAAACCAACAGACATTTAACCAGCTGGCGCGTTTGGTCCAAATTTTGATAATAGATTCCAATGACAGGACGGTATGTCAAATTCTGTATATCCAATTTGTTTCTTTTCTGTGTTATAATGTTATATACACGAGCAAACATTCCCTGTTGAAAATTTAATACAAATCTGTCATCTTGGTGTAAATGTCAAGCGAAAATGTCTTTTATCAAAATCTGCCCACAGGCAGAGAACACATAGTTCCGAGAATTATTTCTTTTTCGAAATCAGTGACGTCTTAGAAGCGGAGATTCAACAAAATCTCAAAGTCGAATTTTGAATAGATGGTTAAAATACTTTCTCTTTCAAACAACGTATCCGGATACCGAGTTACTCCCAACCTGTCTTGATATTCGGGGTCAGATAAAGAATGGCCGCTACGACAGCTCGGATACCGCGGTTGTAGTGCTAATGGTCGTCACTAGCCACGGCCCGGCTCCTCTCAAAGGATGGGAGTTCCATTATCGGGGGGGCCCCCCCCATACCAACTCACGCCATTTCAATACCCACCAGGAACCAGGAAAGCGAGAACTAACTTACTTATCCGGCGACTTCTCTTACACGTTCTCAGGGTGCCCCCCAAGTGCGGTTTCTTATACAAGGAAGTTAAATTTATCTGTTCTTTTAATTTCATTTATCGTTCCTACTATTCCATTAAATCCTTATAGAAATACTATCTATTGCAATGTTTTCATGACAAGATTTCTGGAAAATTCCTGTAAATCACCACATATCTTGGTGGTGATGTTCAGGAATATCTTGGCAATAGAGTAACTTTTTATTGTATTTGAGCCAGAGACGGATATGTTGTAGGGAGGGCGAAAAACCTCTGAGGAGTTCGTAGAAGCGCTTTGGAAATCATAGAGGTGGAAGTGGTGAAGGGTTGAAATTTTCCTTTCCCCATACTTTTCTTCAAATTGAAAATAGAAAGACAATTCAAATTAGGCAAATGATCGCTTTATGACAATAAGCAACTTTAATACTGAAAGTTTCTTTTATATCTGCAGTTAGTTAGAAGTTATAGGCTGAAAAGCAATTTCGCTCTATCACCCCTTCAAGCTAGAGTGCAATTTAACCTGTGCATGTGACACCTTGTTGAAAAGCTCTTTTCGGTTGGATTCCCTCCAACCTTTTTTTGTCCTTGTAGCTCCAACTCTTATAAAATTAGAGAATGAAATGTTCTTTTCCTGATATCTCCGGATAGAAAGAATCTACTTTCGCTCTCCGAAGTTGGTAAAGAAACAAAATGAAACAAAAAATTATCTCTACTTGTTACTCAATCTAATACTAGGATTTCTGAAATATATAAAAGCGATAGCTCATCTCAACCATGTTTATCGTAATTATGCGAGGTGCGGAAAACTAGCACGTGGAATATACACTCATTCGCAAAAATTAGTATGCCACTAATACATAAAGACATAAAATCTAAATTTTTCAAATAAATACAAAATCGTGAACGTTATTATTCAGTGTTTTCAATTAGTAAATAACTAGATATTAACGCAGTCCTTATTTCGTTTTAATTTCTAAAACTTATTTTCTTTTTCATCAGTAAAATCTACATAAAAAAGATTTGTATGTAATCTGAGAATTCGATACATAATAAACGTTAAACTGCCAAGGTTAAACAGATAGCAATTTGCATTATCCTGTATTTTTAAGATAGTTTCAACAGTTTGAACCTAATTCTCGTAAGTTGAATTTTTAAATTTTCATTTAATCACAAATGGCACCACGGGGAAATGGAATATCTCAGGACCTGAAAGATTTAAACATAAACCTCAACGATAAATTTCTAAAATAAGCGAGAACAGTCCTGCAAAAGTGCAGAAAGTCATCGAGTAGGCTAAATCTGAGAATCGAAACATTTAAGAACAAGGCGAACGCCCATATTCACGAAGCAAAAAAGCGGGTTAAAAGCACTCGTTTAGAAGCAACTTGAGGGCATTTTTGGGACTGGCCATGTCATTTGGAGCCGTGATCAAATGACGATGGCGACACTTGACACCTCCCTCTCTAAGTTTCTGCATCACACCAGCATCAGGTCGCTTGGACCCTGTGAAATTTGGCGCGCACCAGGAAAAAGCACGACGGATCTCCAGTAGAATTGGGTTTTCGGGCCTGGAGCCCTCCAGCTGTGAACCCGAGACCATACCACTAGACTAAGGCAGCGCCACCTGACACACGAAAAAGGAAAGAAAATCTCAAAATTAGCGCGCCAAAATTCGTATCTGAAGTTGAAAACAAATTTAGAAAATAATGCAATCCCAAGATCGTTCGTCGTGTATACAAACACGGTCAGAAATACACTACTGGCCAAAAGTATTGCAAGATTGGTAAAATGCAAAAAAATTTGGAATTAATTTGAGTACAATGGTTCACAATCAGTTGTTGAGAATCGTGGGACATACAATAATAAGCAATCAGATTTTGTCACAAGGACATTTAAGGGGCAGTCTACATATTGATGAATGCAAAAATGATTTTGCGACACGACGCCTTCAGCAATCATTTTTCTTCTTATGCACATAGCTTACATGCATTTTATAAAAATATCATGAATATTCGGGAAGATATACAGGCTTCTTTAAAACATCCCAAATTTTTCGCATGTTTTTTGCTTACAGTATTTTTAAACGAAATAAGAATTCAAAATCATACTACATTAACATCTCTAGCATTTTGTCGAGTATTCTTAAAGTGTGGCAAAATTTGGCTTAAAACCTGCATCTTATAAGCAAAACCCCTGCGAAAAATTTGGGATGTTTTACAGCAGTCTTTATATCTTTCCGAATACTCATGATACTTTTATGAAAATGCTTGTATGCTATGTGTATATGAAAAAAAAGTTTGATTGATTAAAGTTTCAAAACATTATCAGCAGCCTGTGAAACGGGATGAGCCCAAATCATTGTATGCAATCTCTACGTTTCAGGGGAACATAGAAATATGTTGTGAGAATCAAACTAAAACAAAGCTAGAGATATTAAATATGGGATGAACTGTTAAGCAAGGGTGGTTCTATTCAAGATTACTTGAGAGTAGTATGGTTAGGCTCACAGAGAGCGGATGCATTGATGATGTTCGATTGGGAGCATGCTATTCGTCCCAGTGTTACGTAATGGAACAAATGAATTATTTGAGAGCTCTTTTACCATCAGAAAAACTTTTCTAAGCCAGATTTTTTTTGTCGAAGCGTTGTTAAGGTGTAGCACATTATGAAAAATAAAAATTCGGAGTATTTATTAAAAAATTCTAATAAAATTCAGTGATCTAATCTATGCAAGAAATAAGGAGATAATTAATCCTATAGCCTCTAAACTCTATAAATAAGAATGATTTCTAGTTTAAACAGTGGATGAGAGGAACAGAATAGTTACGAGTAATTTTACTTGATATTATAAAATACACTGTTTAAATAATACTGTTTCACTTACTTTATCTAACTTAAAACGAAATCAACAACCTTTGAGAGTCTTCTAAAAACTAATTGATAATTTTGAATAAATATGACTCAAAATATCTTATTTTTACAAAATTGCTTTCATCACATAACTCGTAATAGAATTATTCACATATATATCACATACATAATTCATAAGAATTACATTTTCAGACACTTATATAATTTCAAAACTTTCGAGCAATGTGATAATCTTTATTTACACTATATAAAAATGATTTCAAAATTGGTTATTTTACGTTTAAAACAGAATATCATTCCTTCTGCATTTGAAAATCCAAATTTTTCTAACATCAGGATCTTTCGGAAATCAATGAAAAGATACGTTTGTGCCTTTGGAATTTCTCGAATGCATCGAACATCCGACAACAGCACAAGCAAGTATTGCATTATCTTAAATTTTTCCTAAAAACTATAATATTTGGCTCTGAAAAGAGCCGATTTTTTAAAACTTTAATTGACGAAACAAAAGAAAACTAAAAAATCTCGCCTTAACAATCAATCAACTACCTCAGCTCTGAATAAAACAAGAAATATTCATAATAAAACTAAATTTCCCGCCTATTAATTTGCAATGTGAGGAGAAAAAAAGAAACAAAACAACGCCAATCCAAACTAGATATAAATAAGCCTAAAAGATCATATTAACTATTTTCATTCATTGAAAACTCCTATTAGACAGAAAAAAAAGGAAATAGTATTCTCAAAAAGCTTATCAATTATTTGGAATTACTGTAAAGTAAACAAAAAGAGAAGAACCATGATTCATTTTCGTTAAAAAAGTACATAGCGCGGGAAATTTATAAGCAATGAAAAGCAGTCTCGTGATGTAAAATGATGAAGATACAATAACGAACCATTAGTCGGGTATTTTTACCGTTTCTTACAGATGGAATAAATTTATTTCTTTAATAGAAAACTGCGTGAAACAGCGGAGAGTTTCGAAGTCTGCCCCAATACGACGTCTTGCGCGGAAAGACCTACTGCGCATCGCGTTTGTGGACCCTCCTCGGTTCCATTCTGGCGCTGGGGTTGCGTGTCAGCTTCTAGAGAAGGCAATTTAGTTGTAATCGATATGGCTTTTACCAATCGATATTCATTGCAATGAAAGGTGCATTCAACCTAGTCATTGATACGACAGTTTCCTGAGAAAATGTCTTCTTTATAATGACTGAATTTTTTTCTCAACCCTGAGATAGTGAATATCTGTTTATCTCTAATACTACTTGAACTAGGCTTTTACATCTTTTAAGGCGCTATGCACACCTCTGAATTTAACAGGACAAGTCATGAACGACCAAATGCTGGAGAAACAATTGGCGGCGAGAAATGCATTGATAACAGTTGGGTACTGAGCACAGATTTCCGATGGCTCTAAAAAGTAATTAGATGTCGTTTTTCTCATAATGTCCTTAACCCTTTAAGACCGGTCATATTTTCATCCTTAAGTTAATTGTTTTTAGTTTATAGGTAGCCTTGGATCCTACTGGTACTGTAAAAAAATAATTTTAAAAATTTAGTATGTCCCTCAAACTCAGGAGCGCACCTTTACAATCGTGCGGGTTGTTTGCTTTCCCTTCTTTCTTGCACAATACAAATTGTAGCGCCTTCACGAGATGTAGGATGGACCCTTCAATTCTCTGCTTCATTAGAAAATCTCCCTGTATTTCCTCCGACTATGTCTATTGTGTGCAAATGCCTTTCCTATACTGATTATATTCAAGGAAGGACCACCCATCATTTCCCACGATCATTAGGACTGGCGGTATTTTCAGATGCACATACGTGATCGCTGATCCTAGCGTCAGTTTTGATGGCTTTTGTATCTAGTTTCTTTGTCCGAACTGAATAATTACAAACTCATGTACTGGCACCAAATTCTTCTTGCTTCCCCAATAGTAAAATAGGAGGATTATAGGATTTCAATGATAGAGGGAAATCCAAATGAGGGACTTTCTGTGAGTAGTCTCCTTTGTTACGAAGCTATCAAAGAGATCTTTCAAAATTCTTTGAAAGAGTTTGTCACATTTGAGTGCTGGTACGGTAAAAACGACAATGCGATTTGCGGAAGTTTCTCGAGTCTCTTTCTTTGTTGCTTCTAAACCTGACATTATGTCTTTTCGAAGGTTTCATTATGATTTCTTCTAGAAATCATTGACTTTGAGTTTCTTTACTCCTATTGTAGAGGCGCTGGAATTGCTTAGCGAACTCAGTATTTAAATCGCGGCATATTTAATGCAACTATACGTCCTGTTTATAAGTGGCCTACTCCTTTGTTCCCCAACACAGTTTTGGGACGCCTAAATGTCCCGCTTTCTTAAAAAGATCAATCCACGTTAACAATGCGGAAAACACCTTGGAAATTCACAAAATACGAAGGTAGTGCCTAAGTAGCACAATGATGGCTTGTATGTGTCTGAATATTCCGAAACTTCCTTTTATCTACCCCACAGAGAATTTCCAAGTAGATGTCAAAAACTACTTTCACTGAGCTAACAGATGAGGATGGAACCTCAAAACCAGAAGGAAATGGAAAAAGTTCGCTTTTTCCCTGGCACCTTCAAATGCTAAGAACTTCAAATTTAACTTTCGATTACCAGCTCGTACATTACAGTCCAAGCTATAAATTGAAGCAATGGTGCTTCATAGTTTTAGAGTTAATTTGTAATTGTGTCAGAAAATTTATATGGAAAATGTTTGAATTAAAATAGTGGTAGAGCTTTTATTAAAACGTGCATTCCGATTTATCTTGTTTCTTCTATGTCCTTTAATATATAAATTATCCCTGGAAAAAATTAAATCCGAATGAGTCTAAGGAAAATCTGTTGAATGGAATGGAAGTTTGCGTTTATTGACACAAAATCCGGTTTCAGCTATACTCTGCCGTACAAAAGTTAGAATTTTCCCACGTAAATTTCTCTTCTATGTTAAAGAATACCTCAAGTTTAAAAATCTCATGTAAAAGGATAGTAAAAATGTGTAAGAATGTGAATAAGTAAGTTTTTCAAGCTATTACATTAAATTTAAGCTTGTATCTGGACAAGTTTTCCTGTAGTAACAATTTCCTTTAGGAAAATAAATAAAAATGCTGGCAAAATATTTAATTTTTCCGATGATAATTTTTTTATTGTGGGCAGACAGATAAATCTTTTGTATTAAACTACGGAACAAACAATGTAATATATATGTATATATATAATTTAGATAAGCATTTGAAATACAGTAATGTTTTATGCTTCAGAGCAGGGGTGCGCAAACTATTTTTACTTCCGACCCCCCCCCCCATTTTGCGTTAAATTTTGTCGCGATCTCTGGATAGATAGTAGTCGTTTTTTTAAGCGCCAACGTGGTTAAATTTAATTTCTTTTGTGATTTGCTCTTACGTTTCGACCTTATTAGTTCTATGAATTAAACAAATAGTTTCATTAAGTAATAGTTTTATTTATGCATATGAGTATAAATATATTCTAATGAAAAATACATTAGAAAATTTTACGTCATAAGAATTCAATGTGAGGTACGAGGTTGCAAAGAGTTCATGATTGCTTCTATGTTCGGATCTGTATTGGAAATCGCAAGCCGTAAGTCATAGAGTTCGATATTTTGTTTTAATGACAACTAATTTTGGAATGTCGGTTTCACATAAGTATCTTGATGCAGACTGAATCAAGATTTAATTGCTTTCTTCTTCAAATCGGCATATTCGCTTCCAATAAATAGCCAAAATCTTTGGATAATTAGACACTTAAATTGAATGCTCAGTATTTCATCTCTTGGAACTTCAATTAACTGTTCTTCATTTAAAGGGTTATTGGATTCAAAAGTATCAAAAGAAAATGGATCACGTATAAAACATTATTTATTATCTGGAAATTTTTCAAACATTTTCGAGAAATTTTCTCCCAATTTGATCATATGACGGGCAATTATGTTTATAAATGACAAGAAATCTATATTATATTTAGTAAATTCTGAAAAGCATGGGAACATGTCTCTGTTGCTACTGTTCAATTCTCCTAGCAAAAATTTCAGCTTAAAAACTTCAATTTTAATGATCGATGCTAAAATGTTTGTTCTCTCTCCCTGTAGCCTTAAATTCTATAATCATTAAGTTTTTCGAAAATGTCAACCATCTAATTGAGTTTCCCGAGCCAATATTTATTAAGGAATAAACTTGCCTTATATATGTCTTTTCCTTCAAAAAAAAATGTGAACTTAATTTCTGAAATCTAAAATGCGTCGCAGTATTTTGCCGCTTGAGGGCCACCTGACTTCGATATTCAGTAGTAATGTCTCATACACAGAACCCATCTCATTGCATAGTATTGAAAAGGGACGACTGCTTAGGCTGTTGCTTTTTAATATATTTAACTACAGTTCCAACATCCTGTAATATCTTGTGCGATTCTTCATCAATAACTTTTGCAACAAGAGCTTCTCTATGTATCATCCAATGGTTGAACTCTATAGAGGCGAGATTTTCTTTATTAATTCTCTTGGTCTTTTATTACTACCTGTCAATGCTGAAACAACATCAGTGCAAACCGCGACACAGCGTGTCCAGGTTAGGTTATTTGTTTGAAAATATCTATTAAAAATTTTTAAAAAGGGGGACATGACTTGCGATATATTTGCTGATTTTTTTAAAAAAAGTTTCATAAACAAAATTCCACCAGAGAATTCCATGCTGTAAATTCTCGAGGAATATTAAAACCAAATGAAAAAATGATATGAATTTAAACCACTTTTGGTGTGAAAGTAGATTTTTATTTCAGAGAGTGTTGAATATTGGTATTTAAAACAAGATTTTGTGTTAAAATATATTTGTTACTTTTGAAATATTACTTTCGGATTATTCCAGGACTTTAAGGATAATTTGGAAGCTTGTTCAGATAGTAAAATTTATATTTGCTGTTTCTATATTTAATATGCATATCTCCCCTGCATTTATGGTCGGCACATAGAAATATATCTTTAGTTTATAATATTGATAAATTGTATTCGTTGAGTCGAAAGTACACATATGAGCTAAATAATGACTGACAAACATTTGAAAAAAAATAATAAATTTACAAATTTCTATTTATATGCTTCGGAATGTGACTCCTAAGAAATGAAGACTCTTCTTGCAGAAAATTTTTGAATCTTAAAGCCTGAAATAGTTAATATTGTTTTACTAAAAGCGTTGACAAAAAACGCATATTTTTTACAGCATAAATTCCAGCTTCCGGTTAAAGAAAAAAACATCACCTTCAACGAAAGATTCGGGTGGAAACCTATTTCTTGCCATGGATAAGCTCCGTCATCTATTGAAAAATATTGATAGTCTAGTTACGAGAATTAAAAATATTTGCAAACAAGAAAAGGGATGCAGAAAATATCGATGCTCGTATGCTTAGGGCCAACTTTTGGTAGTCATTAAGGGGTTTAAAAAATCATGACTCAAATTCCCTTTTCCTCCTTTAGCTTCCAGGAACGTCAGAGATATACATAATAACAATCTGCCATTTCTACATAAGTTGTTTTATATGTGAAAGCTATTCAATGTGTTTCAATTCATAAAACGCCTTTGATTGTTACTGTAGGACTTTGAAAATTAATTTTCAAAACAAATTCTTGTGTAAGATCAAACCCTTAGTCCTGATATGTGAAAGATAAAAGATTTTCAAAAACTTAAAAAAATACAAATTTTTCAAAACGAATGGATCAAGTACTTGTCCGAAAACTCTAATTTTTATAATAATCCTACCACATTAAAAATTTCTAATTAGAAAATTTATGTTCGGTTTTCTTTAATCCACATTAATATGCTTAAATCTAATTGTATTGATCATGGTAATGACAAGAACCAAGAACAGAACTATGCTACGATTCTTTCAATCTTCCTATAAGTGAAAATTTTCTTATAAATTTTCCTCTAAAAAGTTTAAAGAATTTTTATTTAATAAAACTTGTTTTATACATTTTGGAAGATGCGGGAGATGCAAGACCCATTAACTTACCTTGGAAAGGTAAAGCACTTTCCACATGCGGATTATTTACATATGTCTATGGTATTATCAGTATTTACAAAATTACAATTAAATGACACGTCATTACCAAAATGACTAAAATGTTTCATTGGTGCCATACTCGTTGGTCATTGAGACGGAATCAAAAGGAATCAAACAATAAAAAACCTTGCATATTTGTTGTCGCTAATGACTTCACGGAACATTCATGCTAAATTTGCAGAAAATCGATGAACGCGCTTTTTTTTTAATTGCGCATCAAACAAATATACAAAGAAACGAAATGCTGAATGGTCGAGTTGATCGCTTAAATTAAAAGCTCGAGAAGCCTCGGGATTCTAATTTTCACATAAACTTAAAAACCTGAAAATTTTCTTGGGTTTTAAAATTATCCTGTCTATAAATTTCAATAATAAATATATTTGTTCTGTTGAGTTACTAACAAATGCGGCCACAAGAAGTCTCCTTGATCGTTGTTGAAAAGAGGTCAAGGTTAATAGTTGTAACAACCACGTGCCTGCTCTGTGTTATAATATATTCTGTTTTTTTATTTCTATGTATTATTATGTATTTTGTTTTTGTTATTTTATAAATAGATTTGAAAAGAGATTCAAACATAATATTTGCTTTAAAGACATATTGTTCTATGTGGAGTTACTTTTTAAAAGCAACCAGTAGGGATTTAAATATAAAGTTTTTTGAACACTCCATAGTCACCCCTTAAATCAGTTATATATCAAATTGTTGTTGCAATAATCTATATTCATAATAAAAATTTAATTTCAGAAATAAAAAAATTAAAATTATTGCGAATATTTTACAAATAATTGTTAATTTATAGAGTTAAAACAGGACCTCGCTTCTTTCGGTCAATAAATATGTAAATTAATAATTAATGTGAGGTTAAAAAATATTGAACAAGAAATATTTGAGGATTTACAAAATCTGCAAATTAGAACCCTCCTTAATTAATCACTAATTAAATTTAAAAATACATGTTGAAAAATATTTGACTAAACGGAGTTTTTCTGGTTATACATCCTGTTAGGTTATTTTTTAAATTTATCCTATAAAACCCAAATCCAGAGGACAAGAATATCGTGGCATATAAATAGATAATAGTAGTTCTGTGAACTGTAGATCCTAAGTGAAAAAGGAAATCGAAGTCTGCATTGCAGATTCTTAACGATTTAGAATTTCTTTCGAATATGAATTATTTATAAGATTTATTTTACAAATTATTTAACATTACTCACAGAATTACAAAAAATGTCTTGTTTTTCAGTATTAACAAAGTTACTATGGAATGTTTTACTTTTACCAAAATGATTTAAATGTTCTAATGCTGCCGAACTCGCCATTGACACTCTAAAGCATTGTAACAATTTGAAAGTTACAATTTTGAAACATAATCAAAAAAATGAAAAAAATATTCTTAAATTTGCGTCGTTTATATGACTTCAAGGAAAGTTCATACCTAATTACAAAAAACACAACCACGCTTTTGGGCGTGACAGCGTAAAAACGAAATTTACATTCATACGAATTGCCGAAAAAGGCTTTATTAATTACAAATGCAACTTTCTGGATGCATCACCAAGCATAAAATATTAACTAATACTTATCAAAATTCTGAATATTGGGGACATAACTAGAGAAAAAACCCACATGGTGTTCTTCTAAATTGTCTTCTAAATTTTCACAAATGTATCTCATTTAATAGCTTTTGTTTTGAATGAAACATGAATTAATACAAATTTCAAGATATATTAAGAATATCGGTATTTAAATTTACCTAAGCCAGAAGCGTATTGTATTCAAACAACAAACAGCTTAAATCTGATTATAAAACTTTCTTCAACAAATCAGTTCACCATTAATGGAATATTCTATCAGGACTGTCCGTAATTAAAATCTTTCAATCAAAATCGTGTCCTAATTTGCTTACAATTTTATGACCAAAACATAATAATTTCCTTTCGCGAAATCCAGAAATTCGTCTTCTGAAATCGGTAATAATAACACAAAAAATATTTTGAAATATAAAAATTTACATCGGTATACAAAACATTGTACCGGAGAGAAGTTATTTTCCCCACTTAACCTTACAAAATTGCATTGTTATTCATATTAAAAACAAAAATATTCCACCAGGCTGACTTTTCCCGAAATAATTACACTTTAAAGGTCATGTTAACATCCAAAATTTTGCGCGGGAACCCTTTTTTATTTTATTGGGCATGCACCAACTTGGGAGTAAAATATAAAAGTCCGGTTTTCGTGGGTCGTTGAAAGGCTAGAGTCGTTCTCGCTGTTTTGGCAAGAATAGGAAATCAGGAGGAAAAATTGCTAGTCAAGGACAACTCGCGTTGGTGAATATGGACGTAGGATGTTGGCGAAGTCTTACGGAGAGTAATTATCATCATTCCTCATTTAGCGAAGCGCCGGTTATAAAGTCACACTCATAGTACAAAGCTGATGACTGTTAGACTATATTTATATCTTGAAGCGGGAATTCGAACACTCAGGCTAAAAATTAAAAAAAAGAAAAAAAAATCAGCAGGATTCCGTGAAGTTGAGCCACAAAATAAGTTTTTATATACAAAATACATTTTTAAATGCTGGTAGAACTTTTATAAACATAACTACATATATTTATGTATATATATATATATATTAGGAACCGGAGTGAAGGACTTGCTCTACAGGGTGGCACGGCCACTAATTATGTATTACATATTTACATTAGAAATGATATGTAGTTAATATGCATGAATAGACGAAACAACAAACATTTAAACAGTTGGCGGGTTTGGTCCAAATTTTGATAATAGATTCCAGTGACAAAAACCATAAACCAAATTCTGTCCATTAAATGTGTTGCATTTCTGAGTTATAATGCTCACACACGAGCAGACAAACTCCCCTTTGAGAGATTTGATTAAAACTTTAATACAAATCTACCATCTTGGTGTAAAGATAAATCACAAAATTTATTTCATCTAGAAATTTCCTTTTTTTATCTGTCGTGTTCACAGTAAGAGAAACATAGTTCAGAGAGTTATTTTTTTCGAAGTCAGTGAGGTCTAAAAATTAGAGATCCAACAAAACCTCATGGTCGAATTTTGAATAGATGATGACAATACTTTCTCTTTCATACCACGTATTCGAAAACTGAGTTACTACAGCGCCCTGTCTTGATATTCGGAGTCAATTGAAGAATGGTCGATAGGACAGATCGGATACTGAGGTCGAAGTCTCAATGGCCATCACCGGCCACAACTCGCCTCGGCAATTCCCGAAGGAGGGGCGTTCCGTCATCAGTGGGGAAATCAAATTATACCATTACTATATCCACCAGGAAAGCGAAACCCAGCGTACGTATCCGGCGACTTCTCATCTACTTGCTCATGATGCCCCAGGTGGGCGATTCTTACTAAGTACAAAACGAAATAAATTTTATCTCATTTCATTTCTTTTATTGCTCCTCCTATTCCATTAAATACTTATAGGAAATCTATCCATTGCAATGTTCTCATGACAAGACTTCTGGAAAATTTCTGCAGATCACCACCTATCTTGGTGATGATCTGCGGAAATATCTTGGCAATGCAGTAAATTTATCGGATTTGAACCGGCGAGAGATATGCTGTAGGAGGATGAAAACCCTGGCCCAATTCGTAGATGGGCTATCCAGTTCAAAGGAGATGGAACTGGTAGGGATTGAAATTTTCTTTTAACTTCTTTCCGGTTGAAAATGGAAAGAAAATTTAAATTAGGCTAATTTTCACCTTATTATAACGAACAAGTTCAGTACTTAAAGATTTTTATTGCTACAGTTAATTAGAAGGTAAAGGCTGAAAAGCTTTTTCTGTCTATCCCCACAATTTAGACTACTTTTTAAAATTTGTGAGTGACATGTTGAAAATCTATCATCAGTTGATTTCTCTGCCTCCTAACTTCATCCTCTTAGTACCAAACCTTATGAAATTAGAGGTGAGATGGTTTATGTGCCTTGTACCTGAATGCTTAAGAGCTCTCTCCATTAAAAATAACTAATTTCTTAGAAATCTGTTTTAGCGAACTTTTTCCGCCAAAACGCTGAAAAACTAAGTGCTATGAGATGTGTTATACACGTCAAAATAATTTCAACCATTAATTGCCCACTCTTAGATTGCCATGGTACCTGAAATAAGCCAACCCTATTAGTACACTATAAATTGCCAATTTTACCCAGGAATATTGTGGAACATTGAATGTGAGTGAAGATTCTGTCCTGACGGCAATTAGAGGGGCCACCAAAATGGGCTGAAGAGAAAAAATAATTTCGACTAATGCCTTTTCAATGAAAGCTTAAAACGAGATGAAACTTTTATTGCTTTTTATGTTTGATGTGCATAATATTTACAATAATTTTCCTAAACACAGCACAAATATTCGGGAAGATATGAAGTTTTTCTTAAAAAACCTAAATTTTTCTGCATGTTTTTTGCTTATAACTTGCAGAGGTTTGCATTAAATTATATGAATCTTACCGAAAAAGTTACAATATGTTAGAGAAGCAATGTGTAAAAATTTGAAATAAAAAATTTATTATTAGAGAAAATAAGAGTAGTTGTAGTAAATAATTTTTTACTACGCATGCGAGAAACAAAGCCCAATTTTTCTTTTATAACTTCAAGGCCAGACATGCACTGCAATTTATTTAAAAATAGCGGTCAAATATCATTAAGATTTAGAAAGATATCAGCATTGCAGTGTACAGAAATTTTGCTTCCCTCTAAGAGAAACAATAAAACGATGAGGAGTTTTCCCACAAATGGATATTTTAAACTTAAATTTTCGAATAATTTTATAATTAAATTTCGAATAATTTTATAATTAAATTTCGAATAATTTTATAATTAAATTTCGAATAATTTTTTAATTAAATTAAATTTTTAATAATTTAAGATGCTGAATACCCAGTCATACTTATAAATAAAATCCATAACGTAAAAATGATTATCCCACCCATTAAGCCCAAATGATTTTCGTGTTCATCAATTTGTGGTCTTCCCCCTTAATACCCTCGCGACCAAATCTTCACTGTACAATGGGAATTCGCACGATTGTGAGTCCCACGATTCTCCACAACTGATAGTGAACTTTTGTATTCAAATTACCTCCAAATGTTTCTCATTTTACCAATCTTGCAATACTTTTGGCCAATATTGTTAGTGAAGGAAACCGTTCGCAGTGAAAGTTAATCTCAAGAAGAGACTTGACTTCTCAAAAAAGCATTAAAAACACACTTTTGGATTCTGTGACTTTTTCGGATAAGAGTAATCCAATCCTAAAGTTTGTGGAAAACAAGCAAAAGCAAAGCTAGATCCAATAAATATGGCAGGAACTGTTAAACAGAAGTGAATTGAATCTGGTTTGGAGTTGCATAGCAGCTTCTAAAAAAGACGATTTTCTTTTAATCGAGGGAAAAATGAATCAATATAGCTTCGATATATTGTTATGCATTGAGAAGAAAAGAGCATCATTTAACCTAGTCATTCAAACCACAGTTTCCTCAGAAAATGTCTTCTTTAACTCTTTAATACCGAGGAGACTTTTATCTCCAAGCTTCTTTAAAACCGAGGATTTTTGGGAGGCTTTCACATGCATTGGAGTCTTCAATTCTGGGTGACATTTACCCTACCACCATAAACCCAGCATTCAAGGAAATGAAGCTGTCAGCGTCCTACATTTATTGATTACCTCGCGGTTTCTCCGGAGAGTTAGCCTTCCGTTTGAATATGAAAAACTTACTTCGGTTTGTTTTCATTATTATTTTTTCAGAATAATGCATTTTGCTAGTTGATTGTTAGGGGTGATTTCCTTATTATAAAATATCATTTTGGTTTTCTATCATATTGCTGAGAAGTTATAGAGTTGTTTTGTTTTTAAATTATATTATATTTCGAAAACTTCTGCATCATATTTGCAAAAATTCCGATTCTTAATAAATATAATAAAAATATGTTAAGTAAATGAAATGCGACAAAATCAATCATCAAAATACTTTTTCGAATCGATTCCTACTATTTTTATCCTAATAATTTTACTTTAGTTAAGCGTTCTACTAATTGATTTTTATTATGATTCTTTGATTATATAATGTAGAGTTTCCTAGCATATTACTAATAAAGAGTTAGGATAAAGTCTAAAACAAACTATACACATTTTTTTATCTCAATTTCAAAATTTTCTGTATGCAAATTCTTGATTAATAATTAAGTTATATTAAAATAAAATAATAATAATAAAGAAAATAAGGGCAAAAGAATGCAGGAAACCACAAATTAACACGTTGCAATACAACAAATAAAAAAACACATTCGCGGCTAGCATACAGGGATGTGTATTTACAATGAATATCAATGGTTAAAACACAAAAGAAATTCAATAGTAAAATAAAAATATAATGATGTTCATCATGATAAGGTCCTAAAGAGTTCACACACAAACTTGACAAGTATCACTAGTCCAGGAACTCTCAATTGCTTTGTTTGAATTTTTTTTTCTTTCTAATAAAATGCAAAGTATGCATCTTCTTTCCCGTCTATATTTATTCTTTTATGTGACTTATTTTTGACAGTAGTTTGCGGACCTGTTTCAACAATTCTTTTTTCTTTCAATATCGCCTCTATCAAGCATATTCTGAAATACATGAGTGTTTTAGATTTTTTTTCTGAAGGAAAATTCATCGTGAAATAGAATGTATGTGCTATTGACTGTAGTATCCAGTAAATACCAAAGCATATGTATCCACCACTTTCGTGGTTTCCTTGTGATATTGTAATATTTACTGTATTAGTCTGCTAAGTCAAGTGCTACGACCCAATACCACCCTTCCTCTTTTTTAGGTAAACATGTATATTTTTAAAAGAAGAGGACAGTGTAACGAATGTGTCTGATTAGATATCTTCCACCCATCCCAAAATGTGTGGGCAACATGGGTTCGTGATTCACTGTTACTAAATAAACAAACATTTGTGAAATGGTTCGCCTTTCACTCATTGTACAGAGTATGATAAATGCCGATGGAAGAGTAAACATTATCCCGGTGCGCAACACACTCTATTAGCACAAGATATTGCGCGATATCTTCGCGATGTTGTTCGATATTCTGAATGTCGTACAATATCATGAGGATATCTTAACAATATTATACAGCATCTTATGCTAATAGGGCAGTGTTAGGTATTTATAGCATCGCTCACATAAAGGGAGTATACCGTAAACTACTATCAGTTGTAAACGGCTTTCTTACATAGAAGCTTATTCCTTCGTTTCTTTGTCAAAAACTACAAATGATGTACTGAAAATTGTTAGAGATAGAGTACGAACATTTGTGATTATTTCGACGTTCTTTCAACATGCTCTCCAAATTAGCTCTCCGATCTTATAGTACAGTGCAATTTGCCTAAAAATCAGCCAAACCCAAACATCGAAAGAGAAAAGTTCTCTCCAGCGCCAAATTGCTCCATAACCTCCCTGTAGTATGTAGTAGAAAGTCACACGACCTCGAGTGTCGGGTTTCGGTGGGAGGGGGTGGGAAGAGGTTGAAATGGCCATTTTTCACAGTTTTTCAGAGATATCTCGAAAACTAGTGAGTTTTCAAATTATAAGTGAATTAACAAATTAAACAGGGTAAAATTCTCTACAAATACATACTTTTATTTTTCTTTTAGCTGTAACGGTTTCCGAGACAATGGGTCTCAAATGTTTCCGCCATCTTGGATTTCCTCCCCCTTTTTTAGTTTTTCTTGAATACCTCGAAAACTATTCAAAATTGAAATTACATATAAATTTACAAATTAAAGAACGTGCGATCCCTTACAGATTGGTACTTTTTTTTCTTCAGGCTGTAATAGTTTTGGATATAATTGATATCAAAACGAATAAATTTGTAAAAAATCGTAATTGATAGTACAATAAACGAAGGGTTTGAAGAAAAAAGATACAGTTTTTAAAATTGGTACAAATGGGAATCTTGTTGAACATAGTAAAAGTCCCCGATCCTGGGGTCAACGTCGCCATCTTGGATTTTATCCCCTATTTTTGGTTCTTCCCGAATATCTCGAAAAATATTCAATTTTTAATTTACAATTGTTTTATCAAATTAAAGAGCATAAAATTCCCTACAAGTGCATAATTTAGTTTTTCTTCCAGTTTTAAAAGTTTCCGAGATATTAGGTCTCAAAGTTTATCGCCATCTTCAATTTCATCTCCCCCCTTTTTAGTTTATCTTAAATATATCAAAATATATTCGATTTTCTAATTACATGTAATTAGAAAATTAAAGAGTGTAAAATTCTCTATAAATGCATGCTTTTATTTTTGTTTCAGATTCAATAGTTTCGGAGATAATGGGTCTCAACATTTGCCGCCATCTTGGATTTTATCTCCCCGTCGTAGTTTTTCTTACGTATCTGAGAAACTATTAAACCTAGAAAAAAATAAAAGCACGCATTTGTTGGGAATTTTGCGATAATCAATTTGCTATATTGCATGTAATTTGAAAATCGGATAGTTTTTGAGGTATTCCAGAAAAACTAAGAAAAGGGGCATAAAATCAAAGATGAAGGCAAATTTTGAGTCCCATTATCTCCGAAACTATTAAAGCCAAAACAAAAATAAAAACATGAATTTATAGAGAAGTGTACAATCTTGAATATTATGCTCGATCTTCAAATATTCAATATTGTTTTCTGAATTAACACATTATGATGTCTCAAACAGTCATAGAATTTAGGTTTCATTATGTTTTCTTCTAAAAATCATGAGCTTATTGGATGTGAGTTTCTTTTCTTCTTGCGGAGTAGCGCTAGAATCACTTATCTAACGCAGTGTTGAAATCGCAGCGTATTTAATGCAACTATACGTCTCGATTATATTCCTTTGTTACTCATCATAGTTTCGGGACTCCGAAATGTTCCTTTTTCTGATCATGAGTAGTCCACATTAACGATGCCAAAAATAGTTTAAAACATCTGAAGGTAGCGCCTAGTATCGCGATGATTACTTGCATGTGTATGCATATTCCGAATCTATCTATCCGTTTCCAAATAGATGCCCTGAAACTCCTTTCATTGAGCTAACAGATAGCGATGAAATCTCAAAACATTAAGGAAATGAACCACTTTTTCCCTGGTGCATTCAAATGATAACATCAGCTCTGACTTTCGTTTACCAGCCCGGACATTAAAGTCCAAGCTATTAATTACAGAATTCTATTTAAGTGTGTACTTCTAATGCTGTTTCGGATTGTAGGTAATTTTATATTGAAAAATGTTGAACTAAAATAGTGGTAGAGATTTTATTTATACTTCCATTTCCACCCTAATGTTGATTCTTCCCTATGTCCTTTAATGTGTCACTTTTGTCTTGAAAATAAATGCGAATGATTCTAAGGGAAATTTTCGCAAGCAATACACACTAGATTTTTCCGCATACAAATTGTCAGTTTTCATAACAGTCTCGTATTGACATTAACTCCAGAAAAATTGCGCTCTTTTCAATTGACGAATATTCATACATTGTAAATTCTTTTATTGAAAAACAAGGTTTTGTATCATGGAAACTGGCAGTTTTAGAGAAGAAACTGAGCGAATTTCAAAATTTATCACATAAACATTAGAGTCAGAAAATCAGTTCCGTTTTAATTTATTTACTATTATTTATATTTATTTTAACATAGTTTAATCTGACATTTCTGAACATTATTAGAAATCATATGCACCATGCAAAAACTATAATTCTACAATCAGATCACTAAATTAATTCCTGCTAAAACATATCGATAATCCCTTAACTGCCTTGTCTTATGAATTATCTAATTAAATGACAAATTTTATTTTGGGAATGCGTTGTCATTTTTATTCAATTGAGAACTTAAAGGGCAACCAAACTGTTATTGTATTCCACGTAAATTTTGTATCGAATTATAACGTCTCTGATTTTTTGTTTTAGTTTATAAGTTTAAAATTGCGCCAATTCGATGCACGCACAAATTAGGAAAGATTCTACAAGACATTTAACTGATAAGTTTGAAATCATCTGACTCTTTAAGCTCCTTTAATGTGATGTAAGTGCCACTTGAATGTTTAAATCTTGCTTCTATGCGATTTCTGAAACATATTATACATGCAATAGTATGCAACGACGTATAACAAATTTTGAAGTAACGTATAAATGAAGTATTTGAGTTAAAGTTGCATCTTATAATCCATAGCAAATTAGACCGAAAACATCAAATACTGTTGTTTATAAATCCTAATAGATTGCATTGAATAGCAAGAACTCTGAGTAATAATTTGAAAAAGAAATTATATTTAAAAATACAAATATAAAAATAGCGGCCCTTCTGAAGGAAAAAATCCTAAAAATTTCTTTGCAGAAATATTTTGTCCTCTAGGAATAAATAAAACAAATTAAAATGCAATTTCCTTTTTTCTGTATTCAGAGAATTATCAAGTGTTTGAACAAAGATTTTCCTTTCTAACATTTATAAAATTTTAAAAGGTTTAAGTTCTGAATGTAAAAATGAAATTGTATTATTTAACGTGTAACGCAAATAGTATTGTAGATTGTTAGCAGAGCTGCAGGGATTACTTATCTAGGGTACGCTTCACGATTAGGCAATTGAAGTACATTCGTCTCTTAAAATCCTGACAATTTGATCAAAACATATAAATAATTTTGTTTTTAAATCAATAACTTTAGCTGGTTAATAAAACAAGTCACAATTATGATTATTTTGTTATGTTATTTTAAGCTATTAAATTTAAGTTAAGCTTGTATCTGGACAAGTTTTCCTGTAGTTACAATTAGAAAAATAAATATAAATGCCGCAAAATTTTTAATTTTCCGATCATAATTTTTTTTATTGTAGCCAGACAAATAAATCGTTTTATTAAACCTCGTAACTAGAAATGTAAAATATTTTTATAAATACTATTTAGTTAAGCATTTGAAATTCCGTAATGTTTTATGCTTTTGTGCATTCATGGAAGATAAAATCTGTAACACATTTAAAATCCAAAGCCGTGTGAGAAGTATTCTTGCCACTAACTCCATCAATATATATTCATGATAAGATAGTTTACTACTTCTGCCTACAGCTGGTCCCTATGAATTGATTCTCATTCCTTTTAATTATATCAATGTCCATGCTGCTCCCTCTCCAAACTACCACACCACATCAGCGTCCCCCCTATGTATGATTTATAGTGCAACGGGCCCAATAAACGACGGATCTTCAGTGGAATCGGTCTCGGATCTGAAGCCCTCCAGTCCAAGTTCCACCAGGCAGGGAGCTTATTATTAGGCCACAGTGGCCTCTACTCTCTATTCGTACAAGATGCTGTACAATATTGCTACAATATATTGCGGGATTTAGAATATCGAAAAATATCATGGAAATATCCTGTACTATCTTGTGCTGATAGGGATATTTCTAAATGACTTTAGAAAACGAAAATAAATAAATGAAAAACAAAAGTTTTGATCACATAATTATTTCAATAATTATGTGTATTAATTATTATTATTATTTTAGTTATGAATGTGCTGATACCTATCTCTGAAGAGAGGGTTGGTTTAAGTTCTCGCCAAATGTTTTGATACATGAACTTAAATGTTTCAATTTCTTCTCTCATAGCATAAAGGAGATCCACATTTGATAATAATTTATTAATTACTTAAATCAAATAACAAATGAGAGGAATACAATCTAATAGGTTATATGAATATCTTTTCTTAATAATTCATCCCCATTCCAAAAATATTTTTAAATACCACTTAAAGGTTTAAAATATAGGTCGCGAGTCTACTAGGGATCTTAAAAATTTTCACAAAGCTTCATTCTTCGAGTTCTTAAAATTTCTAATTAAAATGGAGAAAATTATATCTGCTTTAAAGATTTCATCAACATTTGCTAATCATTTTAAAGAAAGTGAATTTAATTTTAATTAGTTTTCTAAAATTCTGCATTATTTTATTTATACTCCAGCTTTAAGGCAACATTAATTTTTCGCCAATTAAAATTAAAATTCTCCTGGATAAACTCTGAACCAGTGGCGTAGCGAAGGTAAAGGACTTTCGAGTCAGCGCTCATCTCCTTGCTCCTCTCCACGCCCTGTCTTCGCATTACTGCGCTTAACTGCTCAGCCCCTTTCGCAGACAATGGCGGCTCGTCAGTTCAGAGACGACCAGTGCTTCAAAAATATTTTTAAAGAGAATACAGTTTTAAATATAATATTTTAAAAGCATCGTTGTTCAAAAAAGCCGAAAGCTTTTAATTATAATTATCTGAATTGTATTTTATAAAAAAAAATTGACATATTTGTTTTTCAACGAGTGTCTTATAACAAAAAAAAGCGAATGTCGAGCACTCGAGAAATTCTTCTTTTTTGACATCAATTTATTATTATTTTTTATCTTGAGTAAATAAGAACTCTGTACATATATGCATATAAGATTCAAGTTTAAGATAATTTCTAATTCATAATCACTACAATAATATCTCGGAGTCCATCCTGGACCTTCTACAAAACCATCTCAGTGGCGTCTTAAACCATGTTTCCCTGGCAGCTGTTTCCTCTGTCTTCCCATCACTTATTTGGCGATGGCGCCGGAACAGTTACGCGGAGGCTGATTGCAGGACAGCATTCGTTGTCATGCCACCAGTCTCCATCCAGCCAAACATCTGGTTTACTACGTATTCATGTATTAAACCAGAAAATAAGAACTACAGAAACAAATATAACCAGTGGTAGCCATTATTGTGGACTTCTCATGGACTGTATTTAGAGACTGCTTTATTGCAGTATTTTGTAATATCCTTTGTTTAGCTCTCAATAAGTGGTGTGGGCATTGGTGAGTGGAAAGGGGTAAGGTAGTTAGCGTTTCTTTATCTGTTAGCGCTTTATATTCTGTTGGAGGGGCCGTGGCGCCTCCTGCGGGTGTTGATAGCATCCGCATACGACTCCCCATTCATAGCGGTAAGTGGCCACTATGGTCTTAAGTGCGGGAGCAGGCATTTTCGTTAGTTAGTGATGGCCACTGGAGAGCCTAGACAGGGAAGAAGAGAAAAGAATAGAGTTGATAACATGATTCGTGTGTTCCCCCAAATCGAAATTCAATATTTCAAACACAGTTCTCCATTTTTTTCAAGGATGATCCTCAAGTGAAATCCATTACAATGAAATGCTCCTTACTTGGACATTCATGCATCCTAGAAGTTGATTGAAGTTGGAAATTAATAAAAAAAAAACTCATAATGTTGCATGTACGTATTTTTTATGTGAGAGTGTTTATGTATCTCATTCTCGAGAGCCATTTCTGTTTTGAACAAGGTTCTAATTACATTTTGCTCTGCCCAAAATCATAGGAATAAAATATAATTTTCTTAATAAACGGTTTCCTGAATCAGTTATAAGAATTCGAAATCAGATTGCTACTGCTTAGTTTGAATTCAATTTAAGATTTAAGAGAAACAATGAACATTTCAAATGAAAGCTTTTAGATTGTTATAACAGCCTTTGTTGCTTGAAATCCTATAACTCTTTAATTCAAGAAAACTTTTAGTTTCGCGCGCGCGCGTTCAAAAGGAATACGTTATCATTTGATTTATCTAAAAATATCCAGTAAATTTACAGAATAAACTGATTAACAATTTTAATATAATGAAACTGTAATAATAATTCTTTATTAGAGTTTAGTTACTGTATCCGCATATTAAACACATTTCAAGATAGTAATTGTTCAAATTGAGTATTTATATGAATCTTCAACGAATAAGAAAGACGCAAAATAAGAAAAATCGTTAAAATAGTTGATACCTATAGAATACGACCTCGTTTAAAACAGAGCCAAGCAAAATTTGCAGTTTAGTTAACGATGGTTCTCATTGGATTCCACCGGGACCATCATCTGCATACCTTGAGAGGATGTAAAATTTGCAGCACAATTGGTTAGATCGTGGAGCGAAATTATTGAGCATTTGGAATTCTGAATTAAAGTGGTTTAAAAAATAAAGAAGGCATTTAAGTCTTTTTTAAAATATTTAATTGTAAGGAAAAAACAAAACAAAAAACAATTTCTAGCGTTTGAAAACATTGTAATTAGATTATGTTTTAGTCAGTTATCGTCTGCCTAGTCTTCGTCTGGCTTGATTAATCATAAGGCAATCTGTGGGTATGATTTTTATATGAATCAATTTACGAAAGATCGTCTGTCCCATATCAATTCAACTGTAATGATTAAAGGCGAAAAGATATTGGAAAGAGTTCTGTCTGCCTTGGGAAACTCATTGCAGTACCATTTTGTACCTTTTTGTTATTTCTTTTCAATGAAAAACTTTCCCAGAACAAAATTCACAGATATTATGCTTGCCGTTATCATGTTAAAAATAACAAGAATGAAATCATATAAAATTCAGAAAACGACACAGTGAGCAGCGAAGGCGGCAAAGTCATCGACAATTGAACTTGGAGAATTCACATGGTAAGAACGGGATTGGCCAACTTTGTTTTTCAGAAATCGTTACTCTTGATATTTGCTAGCCAGAATAAACAGATTAACCTGAACGCAGAATTATTGATAAATCAACTTAAAATAATTTCGAATGAATAGAAAGATTTCAGATTATAAAGATTCAGATCAAATATTCAGTCGTGTTTACAGAGTTACCACCATTTTTTAATATGAATATTTTCAATTTAAATTTTAAAAATTCTCATCCGTGAAGCCGCAAGAAAATAAAAGCCTTTTATATATAGCTTCGACTTTTATATCCGGGCTGGTTAAAACAAATTAGTTTAGTTATATGGATGATTTATCAAAACTTGAAAATTACAAATGCGAAGCTCACATTTCTATGATCGGATTAATATTATTAATGGCCGATTCATGGACAATGGTTATTGCAAAAATATAAATACGAGACATTAGGGTGAATATTTATTTATAAATTTTAATATAAATAATTTATAATATGAAATTAATTTTGATATAAAATCGAAATAATTTAACCGAAAGATTGCTAGGGCAGTTAAGTACTGCGTGAATTAGCGAACTGGAAAAAAAGATTACGATGATCTGCAACCGAATTTGAAATCATGAAAAGAATCCTTATAAGAACTCTAGAAAACTGTTCCGAGATAGAAACTGTACTTGATAACACTTTTAACAAATAAAAGTATTCATCCCTTTCAAGTCAAGATATTAAATTAACTTTAAAATGCAAAAAAATTCAGGAGACTGCACAAAGTTGCATGTTCCCTAAGCACTTTCTTCTTCTGCCTCTGATTATTTGTGTCTGGTTGCTGAGACTTATAAATGTATACTGTAGAAAAAATAAATCGAACACTATTACAATACCGCCAAATATCATTTTAGCTGTACTTGCTCTACCTGCAAATTCAACTTCACACGTATCCTGATTCAAATTAGTCTGGTAAGTGTCATTTGATAATAAAAGTAAAAATAACTGGTTCACTCTGAAGATTACACAATGTAGTTTAATTTCTACTAAATTTCTTATTTTTGTTCAGTATAAAATTATTGTAGGGGATGTCTAAGTGCCCCGTCTCCGAACTTTATTAGGAGTAACTAAATGCTAGGGCTGCGGGAACTGAGTACATATTCATTATATAATAAAATTCAATACAGTGTGCGAAGACAAAAAGGGGGCATGAACTAATGTGATGAACGTTTTGTAGAAAGTTTCAAACACAAAATTCCACCGGAGAATTCCATGCTGTCAATTCTCAAGGAATATTAAAGTCAAGTGAAAAAAAGTCTATAAATTTAGACCACTTTTGGTGTGAAAGTAGGTTTTTATTTCATAAAATGTTGAATATTGGTATTTGAATCAAGATTTTGCGTTAAAATATATTTGTTACTTTCGAAATATTACTTTCGGATTATTCCAGGACTTTGGAAAACTAACTAGAAAACCTAATTAGATAGTAAAATGTATAGTTGCTGTTTCTATATTTAATCTGCATATCTCCCCTGCATTTATGGTCGGCAAATAAAAAAAATCTTTATTTTATATTATGGAGAAATAGTATTCATTGAGTGGAAAATACACATTTGAGCTAAATAATGAATGAAAAGCATTTGCCCAAATAATAAATTTATAAATATCTACTTATATGTTTCGTAATGTGAATCCGAAGAAATCAAAACTTTTCTTGCCAAAAATTATTGCATCTTAACACCTGAAATGGTTAATTTTTTTACCAAAAGTTTTGACAAAAAACGCATATTTTTTGCAGCATAAATTCCAGTTTCTGGTTAAACAAAAATAAACCATCGTCTTCAACGAAAGATCCGAATGTTAACTCTTTTAAATATAGATGAGCTCCTCCATCTGTTGAAAATTATGGATCGTGTTTTCACGAGAATTAAAAATACGGGCAAACCGGAAAAGTAAAGCAGAAAATATCGATTCCCGTATGCTTGTTAAAGGGTTAAAAACCAATGACTCCTATTTCCTTTTCCTCATTTAGCATTCAGGAATATTAGAAATCTAAATAATAACAGTCTGCTATATTTATATAAGTCGATTTATATGTGAAAGATATTAAATGTGTTTCAATTCATAAAAAGTCTGATTATTACCGTATGACTTTGAAAACTAATTTCAAAAAGGAAATTCGTGTGTTAGATCAAACCCTTAGTTCTGACATGTGACAGATATTGGATTTTACATAACTTAAAAAAATTGCAAATTTTTCATAACGAATAGATCAAGTATTTACATCATCCGAACACTGTAAAGTTTTAACAATCTTACCACATTAAAAATTCAAAATTTCTAATTAGAAAATTCTTGTTCGTTTTTTTTCAAATCCATACATTATTGTGCCTAAATCTAATTGTATGGATCATGGTAGTGACAAGTCTTTGAACCGAGAACAGAACTAAATTGAAATTCTTTCAATCATCCTATAATTGAAAATTTTCTTACAAATTTACCTCTAAAAAGTTTAAAGAGTTTTTATTTAATAAGATATTGTTTTTACTTTTTGGAAGACTGCGGGAGATGCCAGACACATTAATTAACCTTCCAATTGTAAAGAACTTTCCACATGCGGATTATTTTCTTATGTCTATGGCTTTATCAGTATTCGCAAAATTACAATTAAATGTCACGCCATGACCAAAAAGACTAAAATGTTTCCATGGTGCCATACTCGCCTGTCATTTGAAACGAAATGAAAAGGAATCAAGCATCAAAAAACCTTGTATATATGTCGTATTTAATGATAGTATTAATATAATCACGGAACATTCATTCTAAGTTTGAAAAAAATCGATGAACGCCTTTGCTCTTAACTGTGAATCAAACAAAGTTACAAAGAAACGAAATGCCGCATGGTTGAGGTATTCGCTTAGATTAAAATCCCGAGAAGGCTCGGAATTCTAATTTTCACATAAACTTAAAAGCCCGAGAATATTCTTGTGTCTTGAGATTATCGTGTTTATAAATTTATATCCGAAATAAATTTGTTGCGTTCAGTTATTTACAAATGCGGCAACAAGAAGTCTACGTTGATCGGTTTTACGGCTAATTGAAGTGTTGAAAAGAGATCAAGGTTCGTAGTTCTAACAGCCACGCGTTCGCTCTGTGTTATATATTCTGGTTTGTTTGTTTTTTGTATGTATATATTAATATATATTTTGTTTTTGTTATTTTAGAAAATCTCCACAACTGATTTTGAACCATTGTATTGAAATTACCTCCAAATGTTTCGCATTTTAACAATCTTGCAACGATTTTTGCCCGTAGTGTTTCCGAAGGAAACCGTTCATAATGGAAATTTATCACGATAAGAGATTTGACTTTAAAAAATAGCATGGAAAAACACACGCTTTTAGAATTCAGTGATCTTTTCGGAGGAGAATAATTTAATCTCTAGGGTTCAGAGGAATATAAAAAAAAATTGTAGGAAACAAGAAAATCGAAGTTCGAACCAATAAATATGACAGGAACTATTAAGAAGGGGAGATTAGAATCTGTTTTGGGGCTGCATAACAGCTTCCAGAGAAAGCAATTTAGTTGTAATCGATATCAAAATGAAAACATATAGTATTGATATATGGATAATGATTGAGAAGGAAAGCGCGATCTTCAACCAATTCCTTGAAGCAACATTTTTCCTGAGAATATGTCATTTTTATAATGATTCTATTTGTTTTTCAAACCTTTGAATGTATATATGTGTTTATCTGTAACACTATCTAAACTATGTTCTGAAACCTTTAAGGCGCGGTACACAACCCCGATTTTAACCGGACAATTCACGAGCGACGGAATGCCGGAGAAACGATATGCAACGTGAAGTACATTGCTAACAGTTGGGTAGTGACCATAGATCTCCGGAAGTGCCAGAAAAGTAATTAGCTGACATTTCTATCAGCATTTCCCTATGACGCGGGACAGAACGGAAACCGTAATTTCTTCCTTCAGTACGTACGGCAAGTTTGTGAGCAGTACCCAACTACTTTCTTTTCATTTTAAGCCACTGATCACCTCAATCGCATTTTGCCATTAACGACTTGTCTGGTTAAAATCAGATTTTGCATCGGGCATTATATGGAAATTTTCTATCTGGATATAAAAATTTAAAAATCTAAACCTCATTTCGGTGTGCTAGCACACGCTTAGTACACTTAGCCTTTAATATTCGCATAGTTGTTTAAGTTTTTTTTTACGTAACGCCGCTTTTAACTTTAAAAGCGGAAGTATTTCTAATAAATGTGGCACAATAAAACAATTAGAAGTTTTTTACATGCATAAATATTTTTTTAAAAAATAGCTAGAAAAAAATTAACTTATGCGATACATTTAAATAATAAAACATAACATCGTTTTGTACATTTTGTTTAAAATGTAGTTAATGAAATTTTTATAACAGGTATTACACTTTTTTTCTAATTCTGATGAATCTTAAATATTATGTTGGATCTTCAGGCATTCAAAAGGGTTTTCTGAATTAACAAATTTTGATATCTCGAACAGTCATAGAATTTGGGTTTCCTTATGATTTCTTCTCTAACTCATGAGCTTATTCGATTCAAGTTTCTTTGCTTCTTGTGCAGTGGCTCTAGAATAGCTTATCAAACGCAGTTTTTAAATCGCGACTTATTTAATGCAACTAAACGTCCCGTTTATACGTGGCAAATTCCTTTGTCACCAATCATAGTTTTCGGACGCCGAAACGTTCCGTTATCAGAAAAAGAGCAGATCACGTTAACGATATGAAAGCAGCTTAAAAAAATCAAAAAATACAAAGGTACTACCTAGTATCGCGATGATTACTTGCATGTTCCTGCGTATTCCGAAACTCTCTATCCGTTTCCAAATAGATGTCAGAAAACTACTTTCATGGAGCTAACAATTAGCGATGAAAATCGATTTCTTATCATCAATTCAAATGCTATCGAATTAATAATCTTATTCTATAGCACATGCGATAGTTTGCATTTGTATGGACGATATGCAGATTTCAAATTGGGGGAAAAGTCAGAATTAATGGAAAAGATTTATCCACCAGTCGCAGATTATCATTAATGCAAGAAAATAAATAAATAAAAATTAAACATGAACTGAAAATAGGAAGAAGTTTTATTATGATATTAAACTTCTTAATTATATAACCGTAAACCAATAATAATATTTTACGAAGAAAACAAAAATTAAATAGAGATAAAATCGTTAAGGTTCATTTGAAGGTTTTCATTATCCTACATTATGGGAATGAGATTGGTCTGGAACTGTATTATTTATAATTTTATTACTGAATGTTTTGAATAGCAATAATTATATTAAAGCAATACATCTAAATAAGTGACTATGTCTGTTTGCCTGCGTTCTTCTCTCTCTCCCGTATAGTCGTCAGAGTGGACGGTGAGACCGAATCTCATGTCTAATCCTCAATTCGAGAATTTATTCTCAAATTTTTTGTCCTCAATCAGAGACAAAGCGGCTTTATAGCAATCATACGTCTCAAACATACCTTTCTACTAAACATAAACCTTCGCCAGAATTTAAGCATAATGTCTTAAAATTTAAAATCTAAATTTCACATTACTTAAGACTTCAAGAAATATACTGAATTTTTTAAAACATCAGGAAGATTAGACTTCGAAGTTGATGGATAAAAGTTAATTGGCACGTTAAGAAACATTTGCAATAACTAAATGGGGACCAATTACTTCTTTCAACAAAGATAAGAATGATTATTCGTTATATTTTTTATAAAAATGTAAATCAACGGTTATTGAAGAGATTAATATGTTTCCTTATCAGCTCAGGATATTTTACGATATCTCCACGATGTTGCAACGATACTCTGAATGTCGCAAAGCATGGTAAAGATATCGTATGAATATTGTATTACCTTGTGCTAATAGGATTCATTCAGTGTCCCGCCAAACGTAATAGTTCTTTTCTCTTTTGAAAGTTTTAACAGGTAATTCCGTTTAAGCTCAATCAACTATCATATAAGAACCATCCACGTGGGACAAGATATAATGCCCTATTAGCACAAGATGGTCTACAATATTCCGATGATATCTTCACGATATTACGCAGCATTTAGATTATCGAACATCGCCTTGTAGATATCGTATAATATTTGTTGTTAAGGATGCCATTAAAAGTCAGTATCATCTTTTTATTATACAGAGTGTCTACTCTAATCTTGGTCAGTATCTAATTTTTAAACCTTTTGAAATAAGTAAATACTTCCAGTTGGGAAAAGATTTTAAATGACGTAAAGAATTATATTTTACGACTTTGAGTACATATATACAGTGCTGAAATAATTTAGAAGTCTTGATTTTTCTACAATCCTACTACCAATATAACATAACCTGACATACTAACAATTTAAGCAATTAAGAATCACTCTTTTGATATTAAATTGACTGAGTTATGATACTCTGAATATCACAATTTTAGACCAATTCAATTGCCGACTCCGGGAAAATCCCGAATAAACGGGAGGGTCATGTGCGAGGTTTCCGTCTTGTGGCTTAAAATAATGCAATTTAAGCTGCATAACTCGGACAGTGTCAGTCACAGAAGAGTGGAAACCTTATTATTTAAAATAATAATGCGTCAACAATATTTTACCAAATATGATTGATAAGACCAGGGATACTGTACACAAATTAAGTTTTCGTAATTTTTCTGCATTATATTTATTGACTCAAACAACATCGAATATAATTTTTTTACGTAATTTGGAACATTTTTCACAGTGGTGGTATATGTCTATGTAGAAAGTAGCTATTGGGTCAGTATTACAGTAAGCACCCTGTATAGACAAGTTCATAGCTTTATGCTGCCATCTTTGAACAGAGCGGCATAAGAGAATCTAATGTTTCAAATGTTTTAATAAACTCTTAAGCAGTGGCATTGCGAGGGTAAAGTACATTCGAGTCAGTGCTCGTTTAGTTCATATTTCTTTTTCTTTTCTTTCTTTCTTTTTCTTTTCTTTTAATTTTGCTGAGGAGCATACAGAAAAAAAATTAGAAGTTTCGAAAGGGTTACTAGTCCCATCTTTGAGAAATTGATTTAAAAGATTGATTTTTTTCCTCTGTGAAAAAAAGTTCATTCCTCTATGAAACCACGAAAAAAGATCATGACTCTTGTTACCTTTAGTTGTCCTCAGTGGATACCGGAAAGCGTATTTTCATCAAATAAATCACCATAAAGTGGCAATTTGCCAATGTTAAAATTCTTAAACAGGTGGTTTCCTGTCGAAATCAGAGCCATCCTATTGAATGGGGCGCCATTAATCCAAAAGCGCCTGAACATTTATTATATTGATTTATTTAAATCTTGAGCAAAAAAACTATTCATAATTTTGAATATGTTAAATGTGCTACCATATTAGTACAAGATATTGCACGATATTTCCACGGCGTTGTTAGAAATTTTGAATGAAGTGCAATATCGTAAAGATGTGGTAACAATATTGTAGAGCATCTTGTGTTATTAGGGTATGGTTAGGGCTTGTAGCTAGAGCCAGAAATTTTGTGATGTTGCATAAACTTTTATATCATTTCAAAAAATATTCATACACATTCAATCAATGAACAAATCATAAATTATGCTTGTAATGGAAGTAACACGCATTACAGAATCCCTCTTGTAAAATCTTGTTCTGAAAAGACAAAGATCAGTAAAATTGAAAAGCATTAATAGGAGAACAGGTGACATTTTTTTTGTTCCTCATTTACTCTATTAGGTAGACATTTTCGTTGGTATATAGGCTGTAAAATTCCTGGTTATGGTTCTGACGGGGTGCCAAATTATTGTTGTCCAAGGCGATCAACTATTTTAAGACCCTTTGGTCGAAACCAACGTCCCTGCAAGAGTGAAAAGAGGATAACTGGTTTTCTGGTATCGAACTTTCTAAAAAACTTTTAAAAGAGATATACAATAACTAGTGTTCATGTAATTTCTTTAAATAAACGAAGATTACTCAAAGGATTTTCACCAAAATGAAGCGAGAAGTTAAGTCTTGAAGATTTGCTTTCAATCAGACGCTAAACTTATTTTATAATTTGTTAAAATGCATTTTTCAGTTTCTATACGAAGAAAAAGGTGATAACCAAAATAAAGGAAAAATTTTTAGATTTTATAATATGACAAAAAAAAGTTGATGTTCTAAATTAGTTATGCTGGAAAAATGATGTAGCACGAAATAATTGTCATTGGATTATATTTTATCTTTTTTACAGTCGTCAAAACACATCTTTAAATAATCCCTTGTAATTTTCAAACACAAAAATACGGATAAGGATATAAAAAGAATAGATGCTATCGAAAATCTCAGTTGGATGCATTTTATACTAAAACTTTTATGCAGAGCTGCCCATTGCTCGTCTTCCAATGGATTTTTTTAAAAAAGAGAAAACTTTATTTTTGGAATCAACGGCGAAGGACCAAAGAACAACAAAGGTAATGTTTAATAAAGATAGATACACACATTATTGAAGAAATAGGTACGAAAGTACTCAAAAATAATGTTAAGAATGCTATATCTGAGCATGTGGCAAGCATTTAAATGAAGTATATGTAAAATTTGTGATTTTTCATGAAATTTTAGTAATTTCTATAAAAATATTTCAAATAATCACCTAAATTTTTTGCGCTTTTTTGCATTTCTCAGGTGTTTATTCTTTAGTTTTAACTGATATATTTTCTCGGAAAACATTTTGGTAGAAAAAAGAAAGAAAAAATTGGGACATAAATTGTATTCCAAGAGTCTAAATAAAAATATAAAATAGGAGTACAATGGGAAGTTCACTGAAATTTCTCATTAAACTTTTTGAATGAAAGCCCTCTCTCCGCTTCAATCGAACGGGAAAAAAAACTATGAAAAAGACCCTAACAAGAATAATTTGGCTCCCTCCGCACTTATCACAAAAGCCATCTCTCTGTCTACCCAAACAAGCCCTAAAAAGAAGGCAAGTGCCTCAAACCGGTCTTCTTAGGTGTTAAGGTGAAACCTGTAGACCGCGCCCGTAACCGCCTAGCTAGATATGAGAGGGTTTTAATGAAGAGAGAGTGTGGTGTATACTAAATTTTATGAGTTATTGTATATGTCAGCAATTAGTAAACTTAATACAAAAGGATTAAAAATATATTATTTATGAAGCAAAAAAAAAGGTTATTCTTGAGGCTTCTCTGACTTCTAACTACAGTAGAGGAGGGTTCATCTGATTTGATAGCAGATATGTATTGTATTTGATTGCCGTGTGTATCGTATTTGATTTACGTGAAGATTAACGTGTTAAGAACTCAGAATTAAACCACTAGTGACTTGTTGTTCACTCCGGAACGATTCCACGGATCCGGGTCCGCAGAAGGAAAAAAGGATCCGGATCAAAAGTAAGGGCACTCGCATCTAGACCAACGGAATGGGACCATATGGAAACTGACCGAACGAGATGGGTACGAAAATATTGAGAAGCGAACGGCAGGTCTTCTCCTTTGGGTAGGAGGAGAAAAAACTTTTTGAAAGAAGTAAAATATCGCGTCTAGTCTATTCGATAGCCATGTTTGAAGTTTTTTTTCTTGGTAGAAGGGACGCTAACCCTAACAGTGGCTTGATTTGAATGATAGCGGAAAAAAATTGATTTGGAAAGTCGATTACAAAGGAACATGTGGAACAGCTTATTTTCATGAATATGATTCCATTTTATTAGTATTTTAATTCCACTTAGGATATTGAATATTTTGTGATTAATAAAGCTCATAGCTTTTGGCATTCCTTGAGAAAATTGTTATAATAAAAAGAAAGACTGAAAAAATTTTGTTATTACATTTGGTTCTTCGTGTCCGTATATTTCACAGCCACCCGTTTTAATTTTATAAGCAGTTTAATGTTTCTCCCCCAATCAAAAGCCAACTAAAACGGCTCTATATTCTGTAATTTTTCAAATTAAGGACCAGAATCAGTACAGTTTTCTTCACCCTCATAAAACTCCACAGGGCTCTGTTTACTTTGTGTATGTTTGAAATCATTTTTGCATTTCCCTCCTATTCTCGGACTTTGAAATTTTCAATCACTACGAAACAAGATTTTATATTGTTAATTACATGATCTGTATTGCTCAAGATTTCAATGAGAAATACAGAACATTTCTAAAGCAAAGAAATTTCAAACTACATATCTTTTGATCGCTCATTGAACTCTTGTTTTAACCAACTGAATTGCACAAGTATAACTTCAAAGCTCTACCTAGTCGCTCACGCACTCAATATTATGAAATATCTAGATTTTCTGTTTTTGGTCCGAACAAAGAACAATATCACATTTTCAAAAGATAAGCACAGCAGTAAAATAATTTTTTTCAAAAGAATGAATCTTTAAATTATAATCAGAAATATTTTTTCACTTCATTTATGAAATAATGTTATATCATCTTATTAAGTCTTGTTACACTTTTGCGTAGACGAATCAAGTTCAATAATCTTTAACTCAAAATAACTTTCGACATAAGGAATCAGAAAAAATTAAGAAACCTGATGCACTTGAAACCAAACAAATAAAACGTGCATATTTTAAAACGTATATAAAAATTGCTAAACTACCATCTATGACATACTTCTAACTAAAAAAGAAGAAGAAGTAGAGAGAGAAAGAATTATATAATTTTTTTGTTCTAAACTGAAGATAACAACCTCAAAAATAATTTCAATAGTGAAATCGTGACAAAATGAAATTTATAGATTTGATAAAATAAAATTAATATTTAACTCCTTGAGGACGACAGTGGCAGCTGCTTGGCACATTCACCCCCGACTGTTACAAATATGGGTCGGCTCTTGTGGCTTTTAGCTACCTGTAATGTCGCTTATGCGTGACACCAGCTTTAGTGCAATTAGGCGTATTTAGAAAAGTAAACCGTGTCTGATTACGAACCCGCTTTGAGAGACGTTGGCAAGATCGAACCGCACGTTTTTCGTGTGGCCGTCCTCAAAGGGTAAAATGTAGAAGAAGGTTTGAGTCTTTATTTTTTTCAAACAATAGAGAATTTTTGGCATACAAGTTTAAGTTAAGCCAACAAATGAAAAATCAATTTGAAATTACTAAAAGATTTATGTGATTGTTACAAAATAATAAAAAAAGAACTAAAAGTAACATAGGCAAAGAATTTTTGAGAATAGCTTTATTTGCTGGAACTATCTCTGCGGTTGAAACGACATTTCTAGCTGTAGATAAAACGTTATTTGCAGGCATTTGATATTCTTATCCATAGAATATTTCTTCTATGTAAGTAATTTAAAGATAGTCGAAACGAATATTTATAATTTATCTTTTTTTCAAGTTAGAAGGCAAACTTCTTGAAATAAAGGGTGAAATTGATTAAAATACTGAATATTGAAGAAAAATGTGAAAATATTATCCGAAAATGAATTCTTGAGATCATTGTTCATGCAGTGGAAAAGTACTGTTAAAATTCGAACTTGCGACATACACGTTCGTAAGCCGGTGTCTTCTCAACCATGCTTCGTAAACACATACTACGTACGTATGGAAATATTTAAAAGATCTCTACATTTTGGTTAAAAATTAAAGGTTATTTCAGTTGGCAGAAATTCAATGAAAAATTACTATTTGTCAATGACGTTATTAACATATTTATATTTCTTTCATTGGATTTTCGAAAAAAATACAAAGATTTGAATAATATTTCTTGATGAAGATTGTTTTAAGTATGAATCACATCAGGATTAGGAATGTGATTAGAAAGAAATTTGAGGTGGAATTAAATCACTGAACGCTTTATTAAACATATTGTCTCCAGCAATTAAATGATATTCATAAGAAGTGAGCACCTCGAACCAGATAATAGAGACCAAAAGCCATGGTTCTTTGAAAATTCTCGCAAAGTAGCATTAAATTTCATAATTTCCAGTACAAAAAAGAACAGAATTTTAATTTTTAACAATGTTTTTTAGAAAAAAATTAATTAATAAAAAAGTATCAAATTTATAATCTTATTAAAAAATATAATGTTATTAATAATGATTCAAAGTTTTATTTAAATAAAAAATTAATAAACTCGTTATTCTTTAAGTAATTATGCGCAATAAGTTCATTTGTATTTCAGATACAGAACGGGTCGGCGTCTCCAGATCCGTGAAGTGAGCGGATCCAACACATCACTATCAATCACTCTGTCACTTAATTCAATTTGTAATTACCAGCCCAAATATATAAATTCAGACTTTAAATAAAAAAAAACAGAGCACTTCTGACTCTCCTTTTTAATGAATGACATCTAAAAATTTTATATAGAAAAGTTCTAAATAGAAATAGTGGTAAATTTTACCTTACTTTTATAACTAAAATTAATTAATAAAAATTAGTATCAAAATAATAATCTTTTTAAAATTATGATATTGTTAATAATGATTCATAGTTTTACTACAATAAAAATTTTAATTATAAAGTCGTTATTCTTGAAGTAATTATATGCAAAAATTTCATTTGAATTTCGGACAAAGAACGGGTTGTCGGCCACGGAGCGATGAAGTGAACGGATCCGACACATCACTATCAATCACTCTATCAACCCACAGCATCAACTATATATCCTAAATTGTATTTGTAAGTACCAGCCCGAATATATAAATTCGGACTTTAAATTTTAAAAAAATAGAGGCGATGAAAAACTCGTGATAAAAGATTTTTAAAAAAATTTATATATAAAAGTTGTAAATAGAATTAATGGTGAAGTTTACCTTACTTACTTAGCATATCTTGAAATGCTATTTCATAAGGGCCTTTCATAAATTCTCAATTTCGTATTTGATTAACACGACTATTGAAGTGTTAAAGTTAAATAATGTACTGCTCTGTTGCTGAATAGAGATGCTGTGCACTTTGGCGCTGTTTAGTATATAATGTTTTATCAGTTCAGCTTCTGATTGTACTTGAACTCGAAATATTTGGATATTTTTTAAGAAAGGGAGGAGGAAAGGAACATGATTTTTACAAGTCATATGAAAAAGAAAAGGCAGTTGTGCCTGTTGTTTCTGCATTTAATGAAATACTTATCTCGGAAATTAGGTAACAGTCATTTTAATGTTAAATCTAAGAACTGGAGAAGAGCTTTTAATAGTAATATTTAGAGCGATACAGTGTATTGCATATGGATATTAGATTAATAACATTGAAATTAAGAAAAGCACATTGTAAAATTTTGACCTGATAAGATACTGTTAACCTTCTATTTTGTGCCTCAAATCAGTTTTATTCATACCATTGGATTTTGATTATTATTACGTTTATTTATTTATTATTGTTCGAAACCGCTTTTCATTATAATCAAGTTGAAAAATAATGTAGCTCTTTTTGTTAACATATATGCAATTTCTTCCAAATCGAGTGTCATTATAATTAATGTTACATTTTCAGAAGGCTGCGAAAAAACAACCACTGGTCAGAATGACCTGGTATTTCATCTGACTATACGTGAAGCATTGGGAATTTGTTTTGGGAAAGAAACAAAATAGTTCAAACGTTGAACGATAGATGGCACTGCACAAGTAATGAGATGCTAAACATGATTGCTTTAAAAGATATGCTAATTTTAAGATGCTAATTAAAAGACGTGACATGCCCACTGCACATTACACTTGTGATAAAAATGCGGGGAACATGCGATTCCTGTTATTCTGTTTCTGAGAAGGTAGTCATGACTATCCTTGAAGGATCGGGCTCCGCTTGTGAAGCTTTTTTACAAGAAAGCTGTGTAAATGACTGTGCGGCAATTACATTGAAGAAATTCCGGACATTAAAGGGTTTAAGAAGCGGTTTTGCTCCGATGACTACATTCGGTCTGAAGCAGATGATTGATAAATTCGAAGAGTCGGGTTCATTTGACGTGAAATGTAACAAAGGGAGGAAAGCAATTGTTTCTACATCAGTGGAGGATGCGGCTACAGTATTGCAGGAAGCGTCAAGCAGTGCTTTGGCAACGTGCAGTGGACAGTCAATTTCTCGAACTTTAGAAATGCCTGTCAGCACGGTTCGTAAAATTTTACGAAACATCCTGCAATGCTATCAATTCAAAATTACGTGTGCTTAGTTGTTGGTTCCTGCTGACCTCCCAGAACGAGAAGCTTTCGCACTGCAATCTCTTGCTCGAAAGGAAGTGGAGAATGCATGGCCATGGAGCATTTTGTGGACAGATGAAGCTCATTTCCATCTCCAAGGTTCTGTTAATACTCAAAATTGCAGAATATGGGCAAAATAGGATCCGTTCCAAATGCAATCATCGCCTCTTCATTCTCAGACGGTCACTGTGTGGAGCGGGTTTACGGCAGCATTTATTGTTGACCCTTTCTTTTTCGAGGAGCTTGGTCCTTCGGGTCCTGTAACCTGTAGTCAATGGGAAACGTTATGAATGTCTTTTGAGAAACTAGCTGATTCCAGCACTGCAAAAGCGCTGATTTGTGGATAGCACAATTTTTATACAAGATGGCGCTCCTCCGCACATTTCCAGACTAGTGAAGCAGCTGTTGTATCTGCATTTTGGAAATGACAGAATTATCAGTCGCTATTTCCCAACAGGCTGGCCGCCAACATCACCTGACCTGAACCCTTGTGACTTCTAGCTGTGGGGTTACCTAAATGATGTTGTCTACGGGGTCCGATTGCAAACTTAGCTGGTTTGAAAAACCGCAGACATACGCAACACATTCACAATATCACTACTGAAAAACTCTGATCTGCTGTGGAGCATGACGTTTTGGCGTTTTCAGCTCAAATGAGAAAATGGTCGACAGCATATTGAACATTGCATAAGCAAGTCGAAGCTGACTTCCTTTCCTTGATGGTTTCATCAGTTTTTGCTTTTTCTAAGGTTTTTGACCTAAGCACAATTAAAAACCGATTTCATTTTTGCTTTTTCTACGGATTTTTGCCAAGGGACAATTAAAAACCGATTTTTTTTCCTATCCGCTGTTACACCACCTAGTCGTGGTGGATGAGCTTTGAACAAAGAGTGCCACAACAACATCTCACGTCTTTTAATTAGCATCTTAAAATTAGCCTATATTTTAAAGCAATTATGTTTAGCATCTTATCACGAGTAAAGCGCCATCTATGGGCCAACTTTTAAACTTTTTTATTTCGCAAAACAAATTCCCATTGCTTCATTCATACTGAGAGAAATATCAGGTCATTCTGACCAGTGTTTCTTTTTTACAGACTTTTGAAAGTGCAACTTGAATTATAATCACCCTGTATTAATAAAAAAATCAGAAAAATTGTGATTGTTGAATTGTGTTGACTGAAGTTTAAACAGTGGTGAATCCAGGGTGGGTGCAATATTTGTTCTTTTCCTCTTTAAAAATAGTGGCAACAATGATTTTTCTGGCTTAACAGGCTCTATAAGTTCCCTGCTCATGCAGTCATTCCACTCGTACTTGTAGCTTTAACGCGGTGGAAAGCATTTTTGGCTAGTTATTTCATTGGGTTTTATTAAATTATTGAATGTATCGCAGTGCCCTTTTTGATTCTTATTGTCAGATGATGAAGTCTGTAAAGTTAAAGTGTTTTGATTAACATAAGCCATGAGGTTTGATATTCGGTAACTTTGAAATTTTTGTTTAATATTTTATCATATTTCTTTATTTCCATTACAGAATATTACAGAAAATAAGACATTGAAATTTAGATCGGGAAGAATTTAGATCTGGATCATTGAAATTAGAATTAGAATCGGGTCTCTATAAATGAGTGTGAACTAGTATAAACGGTACTTTCCTGTACTTTATTTCCTTCGTTCACTATAATAAAATTTGGAGACGTTACCACGATGAAAAATTTTTATGATCTCACCCCGACACTTGAACAAAATCCTGGTTTGGCTAATGAGTTTAGCAAAAGCCCTAATACAGGTGTGCTTTACAAATTTTTACAAAAGGACTTGTTTTACAGGTTGAATATACAAAAAATGAAAACATACCAAAACGTAGTATTATCAGTTTAAAGTGTTATCAGTTTCATTATGGAGTATGGTCACCGGTAACAGCCATACAAGCATAACAACGATGTTTTATATTCTAAATAATAGCATTTGTTTACGCAATGTATTAATATAGTGTGAACTAGTACAATTCAATTTCATAAAAGAATGCCTTTTGTATTGATAATTTAACGAAAAATAGAATTATCAATCAATTTATAAAATTTGACAATTTTGTCTTAGTTTTACGACTGTAATCAGGTCCTCCGAGAGCCGAGCCGAATAATGGAGATATCGTTTAATATTGTTAAAAACATGTAAAGTCATTTTCCTGCCTTGCTAGTCTTATACTTGGGAAGAGAGTTTTACAGATGTACGTATGGAATGCCGTCGACGACCCGGTCTGGAATCCCTGATCTTGGCGACAATTTCGGCGACAAATCGAAAATTCCCGAAAATGTGATAATTTTTTCCATATCTCTATTAGGAAAGGAGATGTACATAAAAAACTCGATAATTCCATGTGACATTAGGAGCAGTCTAGCACGGGTATACAGAGGAGCCAACCGAAAGAAGGGGATGACTTTGGAGTTTCGTCTGCTGTTAGAGCTGGAAACCCGGTGAGCTGAGCGCTATTGAAAGTGCTGTTGCTGTCATTATTAGTGATTTGTTGACTGTTTGTGTTTCTAAATCCGAAAGTGCTGTTACTAATATGTTAGATAAGAGTTTTTTTTTAATTTGAAGTAAATACCTTGAATATTAGTGAAAATATGAGCAATTGTTTTAAATAATTTTTTTGCGCATGTGCCAATCGTAGCGGAATTCTCTTTTCATAACTTCAAAAACGGATATATAGGTCAACTCACATAAAACTTTCTGTTAAATACTATTAAGATTCAGAAAGATATCGACATTTTGGCCAGCTATGTATTATTTTAAACGCCATCTGCAGACCCCAGACGGCGTTTGCGCACCCATCTTCTAATGTGATTTCGGATGTTTATCCTATGCCTGAGATACCCTTAAAGTGTGGCCACATTTATATAATCGTCCTATTTTCAAAAGTATGCGCAATATCGTATTGCTGAACCTCACACTTAACTTAACCTTATATGTTAATTTTAGATTTAATAACTAGAACGTATTCAAGTTCTAGTTATGAAACTTTGTTTTTGAGCGAGAAATATAAATTATCCTTGGTATGTAGCTGGTTACCTTAAAAGGATTTTGCTGTTTAACCCAGCATGAAAAATAATTGTTAAATTTCATTAGAAAGATCAGTATTTATTTAACATGTTTCACCACCATAAGTAGAAAGTTTCTCTTGCCATGCTTTCTGCAAATAATTTGATATGTTAATTTTAGAGTTTTCACTAAATACAATTTTTTACCAAGTATATGATTGTATTTAATTTTGATAACCTTGACTATTTAATTGACTGCTCTAAGGAAGAACTTAAACCAATAATAATATCAATAATTGTTTTAATAACTATTATTAATTATTTCGATTTAGTAATTGAAACTTTAGTTCCAGAAGTTTCGATTCATGTCCATGACAAAATAAATGACTTTAACTTTAGGGCTATTTCTCTTTTCCTTTATCAAACCACCCTCAATCTCAAAGTCATAAAAAATATCACCCACTCTCAACTCAAAGGAAAAAAAATATTTGCAACAACCATTCTACTAGTGTCAAAGCTATTGGCAATTTACGTGTTAATTTAAATTTAAATGGCTACCCTGGATATTTCTCTAAAATTAAGAATTTAAGACTTTGCTAATTTCTTAGGCTTTATTAACCCTTCGACCGGCGGAACGTGGAAAGTCGATCTCCGAAGACTTTACTTCAACCAGCTCCGTCGCAGAAAGTCCTTCTTCTAATGTTACTCTTAGACAGTCTCCGACGAGGAAGTTGCTCACTGTTTATTACCCGAAAACCGAATCCAACGTAGAAAATCGCTACTGCTTTCCCCCTCACTCATAATAAGCGAAGCGGGTCAACTGCTTCTCAAGGTCGTTTTGTGATTTTCACTGCCGATTAGAATTTGGGTAAATTGAATTCCTGATAACCAGAGATATATAAGGATAGCTTGGTGATGGTGAACAAAAAATTATCTTTGATTTAAATAGCTGGATGTTTCACTGCAAATTAAATATCAAGCAAAAAACTAATAGACTTGCTTAAACTGGCGTAAATTTTTGGTGAAACCGGGGAATTCTCTCAATTTTACAGCGATTCTTAACGATTAATTTTTACTGGTTAGCATGACAGTGTTTGAAATTTTTAAACTTGCTTAATGAAATACGATAAAAAAAAATACATATATTTTTTTAAAAATGCTTTTCACTAAAATTCAATAAAAGTATTTTTTTCTATTTACAAGTTTTGAAAAATTACTTTTTTCTGTATATTAAAAATGCGGCAAATTTCTATTTATGAAGGTAAATTGCATTGGCATCTACACTATGTTTATGTATTTTTATAACGCTTTTATTATTTAGTCTAAAGTAAATTTGGAATCATCTGGATAAAATTATTTATGTATTTTACTTTCAGATTGGATTTTTATAAAAGCTTTTTTAATCGCTATTATTATTATTTTTCAATTTGATATATATATACAATCTGTTATGCCCGGTGTTTCTCGAGTTTAAAATATCGTTATGTCTAATATTTGTAATGTAAAAACTATTTGTGTACAGAAAATTATAATACACAAAATTCTTTAATAGCCTGTGTTTTTATTTGCTTATCTTCAATTTTTTTCATTAAAATTGAAGTATAGGAAAGGTTTTACCAAATGTATTGTGTCAACTATTAAATAGATGATTTTTCTTTAATAAAAATAGTTAAAATAGTTAAAAGTCAATAGTTGTTTCTAATATGAACTATGAACCTTCTGCTTTTAAAATATTCTTTAGTATTCCTCTAGAATTCTGTTAATATGATCTAGCAAAATCTTTTCGTGTATATTGTTGTTATTGAACATTAAAAATATTGTGAATTTCAAAAACAAAATTTAATTTTTAAAAATGAAAGCAACCAATAGAGCAAAAAAGAAATTTGTATCAATGAAAAACTTATATTTTGATCTTTAATGTATTATCAAAATGGAGTTTGTGAGGTAATATTTTAGATAGATATCACAGAAAAACGCAAAATCTTGTTTAATTTTAATTGAATAAAGTTTTAATTAACTTTTTGGGCTTTTAGAATTAGGTTTCCACTTCTGATATAACATATTTAAAAAATAAACAGAAATAAAGGTAGATTAGTTCAAAGTCTCAAAGTTGCCTAGCAACGAAGTATCTATAAATATGGTTTAATTCAAAACCTTCAAGATGTAATCAATTACAAATTTGTAAATTTTTAAAAAATCACTAATAGTGGAAGTAAAGATGACGCAGAAATAAAATTAATATCATTAAAATGGAAAAATTTTCGTGGTAAAATTTGAATCAAAGTTAATGAGGAAAAACTGTTTCGATTTCCGAACATTTTCTATCTAATTAACTGACAGTTTAATTACGGTTGGTAATTTGAATAGTTCACAGGTATCTTCCTCTTGTTTTAAATAATAGGTATGCGAAGTTTCGTTGAAATTTGTGCAGTATTTAGGAGATGTGGAACACACCCACATTCATACGTAATCACACACACTCACAATGATTTTTATTTATATTAAGGTATATATAGGGGGAGAGGGATAAGACCAGGTAGTGGGATGAAACAGGGTGATTTTTATTATAAAGCTATTATTTTTTATATCTAGCAGACAGATACTGAATTACACTCTATTACTCAATAAAAAGGAATAGCAAAATAGCGTGTTGTAGCTGTTGAATTCATTGATTCAGCAAAGGTTTTGTTACTTTAAGACGTCAAATCTTTAAAGTTCGCTTGATTTTAAACTATCCTTACTAAAAAATCACTAAAGTTACAAAACCTCTATTTAGTTCAGCTTATTATACGTCTACTAAGGATTTACGCCCTATCAAAAAATAAGGATTTACTCCAATAATTGATTTGTTCTATTTAGTGTTTTTAAAACCTCCGCACTAGGAGTAAATCCGGGTACTCCAGGTGGTGTTAGACCCAGACAGTCAGTATCGATGATTCTTCCGATGAAGACCATAAAAATGCATCATGCGTTAATTGTTTCAATTTTAATGGTGTATTTTGTTATTTAAATAAAGAAGAAGGGTTAATCCAACCAAAAACTATTTTAGTTGTGTCCACGAAATCTGCAGTGGCGCGGAGGAAGAAGGCAATTGATTTACATGTGAATTTTGTAACTATTATTCTTAAATTGTCATATAAAATAAAAAAAAGATTGCAACTTTTCAGCTGAAAATCGAGTTTTCCTACTTTCCCATAGCGTTAACATGTGTACCCGGTTTTACCCCACTAGTAGAGTAAAACCTGGTAGTTTAATTTTTTGATAAAACGAGTAATGAATATGTGACTTTTCTGGAAAGATATATTGTACCCCGATAAACAATCAATATTTCAATAAAATTTGACGAGTTCTATGACGACCCTTTAAGCTCCAACAAGCCCTCGAACCTTATCTACCCGGTTTTACCCCACTTTTCCTTATTCGTTTTAGTGCATTTTGAAAAGAGCAATTTACTTCTGAAAGATTTTTACAATGTTTAATTTAATGTATGTTTTCATGTCACTGAATTTTTATACAAACGTTATTTAATGCTTTTCGCATATTTTAATTTGATCCTTTGTTGCCTTAATTTTTGTATCAGAGAGAAAATACCTTTTCTTTTTTTCCAAATCCACCTTCAAACGCGAGAAAATTTGACAGTCATGTAATCTTGCGACGAGGTGCAAAAAACACATACATACGCTAAAAAATTACTTAGTAATGATAACGACTGATAAAAAAAATGTTAAGCATTTCAGTTGAATTAAATGTATTAAACAAAATTGAAGACTTTTTAAAAGTTATATACAAGTATTTATTCACATACTACAAAATAAGATTATGAATGAAAATGTTTGCTTATTGTTGCTTTACAAACATGCTTTAATAATGGAATAAAAAAATTGAATTCTGCATTAAAATTTTGTTGGCATTGTTCAACGCTTTGTAGCCTTAAGCAATTTCTAAATGTTTCCGCATCTTAATGATGCGAGTTTTAAACTCATGAATTAGAATTGACTTACATGCAAACTTTAAAAAATTAAAATCAAAAATTTTTATTATAGATAAAAGTTACTACCTAGCAGATAATGTAGTTTCCTATACACACAGGAAAGGCAGCTGTTTTAAAAATTGAAGCATTTAAATATGATAAAATTCCGTCTAGAAGATCACGCAACATCAAATAGAATACATACAACTTTGCCTAGAAGTGTCTATTTTTTCTATAAATATTTAACAAAAATAATAAATGTTTATTAAAAGCAATTCTTCTGAAATGGTCTGGAAACATTCTTTAAAAATTGAAATCTGAAGTAAAATAGTGCGTAACTAATTGAACTTTTGAAAGCATTAATTTTGTATCATTATAGAAGTTTTGAATACGAAAAGATTAGAATGAAAAATCTTATAAAGACTTACAAATTATAAATTCGAGTTTGTTATTTATTCTCAGAATATGGCAAGTCTATAAGTTGTAATTAATGAAAAGTCCTAAATTCAATATATAAAAGATAATGCGACAATACGTAACTTTTGGAGCAATTCATCCACTAAAATTACCTGCAAGGCAATAGAATAACTTAAGAAACTGATAGGTTATGATATATCTGAAAAAATTAACCACCACATAATTCCACCATGTGAATTACTCATCCAAACAGTGCTTCCCTTCTCACCGTTTTGCAATTTTCATTTTTGAAGCATGCTTGTTTATTGTCTGTGTGTTTTTTTGGAATAAAAAAAAACTATTTATATCGTCTCGAGTAAGCTATCTGATTTTGCAAAAAGGCAGTTTAATATTGGGCACTGCTAAAAAAATCTGAACGTTGCAAATAAATTGAAACTTTTGTTATTCGGGGAATACCAAATATTATGCTCTATCAAAACGCTTCAGACTGAGGGCTTCACAGCGGATATCAAGTTCTTAGTTCCAAAACCACAATGCAAGAATTTTCAGCTGACAGATTTATTATATTGAATGGAAAGGAACGAATGATAGATTACCCGATCACGTGAGTCCAATTCACTCGGCTCCACCCCAAATTCCTAGCATTATTCGACCTTCAAAGTTGACGGAAGACAGGGGGTTTACCCCTATCGTAATCGGGAACAATAAGGTGTAATTAGGGAGAAATTCTATGCGATCGTTTTACAAACACTCTCTAAGTTATTCTTGGAGAGATTTGAGTTCAACATTTATCTAGAGAGGCGCCATGTTAAGTGAGATGTTCGAAAGGTTAAAGACAAATTCGAATGTTTCTTTTAAATTATGAATAAATATCATCTTTGTTTTTGATTCGGAATTCTTATTTTTCTTTAATTTTTTAATAAAAAGTTTTCAGAAAATTTTTAAAAAATGTTCGAATTATTCGAAATTTCACATTCCTAAGGTTCGATTTCCCGGGATTCTACTATATCGAGGTCCGTTCGCAGTGAAAGAAATTTCCTCGAACACGCCGTGAGCTATTCGCGAAATGTTCTGCTCGCAGGTGTTTACGCTCAGTTACGAGAGCCAAGCGTAGTTAAAAGCATGCACGTAAACACAACAACTGAATTAAATGTTGTTAAGCTCTTCTAAAGGACGTTTCTATCCAGTTTTTATGAATGAATAGAAAATAATTCTTCAGATTAAATGTGTTGACCGGTTTGACTATTATTATATTTCTGAAGCTTTTAAGACTAAGCCGTAGACGGCGAATAGTCAAAGCCGATTCCGTGACTCGATAGCATAGATCAGCGGTTTCCATCATTTATTTCCCATCGGACCCCTCTGATTAGTCTTTTTAGTTTTCAGTAATCCTTAATTTCAACCCCCCTTCCCAATTATTTTAAGTTTATCAGAATGCTGCGCTTTAAAGTTAACCACTCGAATTAACTTAACCACTTCACAGTTTCCTTTTTCTGCCATATTGTGTCAAAAATAAGCACATTTTTTGTAAGAAATTTCATATTCAAAATGATTTTATAAATTTAAAACAGTTACAAGTATTGATTTTATTAATTTTTGATAATTTTTAATTGCAAGGAAAATAGCACCTATAAACTGATGTACCTACCCCAACCTGGCCAAAACACTTGCTTTGCTATCCAGCATTAATTAGACTGCTAGAGCCATTTACTAGAAACATTGCAAAGTAAAGAAAGTGAAAAAGACAGGAAAATCAATGGATTGCCTTAGAAAAATGACTTGCCCGAGGCTTCAATCTACGCAAGGCATTGTTCTTTTAGCTAGACTCTTTCAGGGTCCCTCCGATTTTTCGTTCAAATTTCAGACCAGACAGAATTCCATTGCAACAATGGCAAGCCGTTTTTCTCAATTCCATTGATTTTTATCGCTTTTTCCTTCTCGCATTCCAAAATATACAGTTTGTCTGTTAAGTGAATGACCGTACTTACAATTGCCGAATGTGATTATCTGCTATTTAAGTGGAAGACAATTTCAATAAGAACCTTGAGCTTGTTTCATTGCGATGAGTTTTATAAAATTATGTTCAAATGAAGAGAGATATTTCCTCATATCTGGAGCAGTTTCATGCTTACTACGGTATTTGATCTTAATATACACGAATAATACGAGTATATTCTTTCCACGAGCTCTGTGTTCATAAGTGGTATTGATTATTTTCTTTCTCGTCACTGTTTGCTTGGTACTCTTCCTTAATTGCTACAAAGTAGGATTTCGATTAGCATAACTTTTAATTTTCCTACGGAGTTGGGGAAAAAATTCTATAAATTTTTATTTTTTATTTTAATCCCTTCTGTGTTCCGCCATTACCTTCACGCACCTCAGAGGTACTCGTACCACAGATTGGGAATCTCTGACATGGAACCAAAAGCTGCCAGTGAATATATATCTCCACTACGTACACATAAAGCCATACAGAAGAAGAAAGCCATACAAATTTTCGAGACGAAAACGATTTTGGCTCATGCCAATTCAAAGGAAGCTAAAAATGCTTTGAAACATTCGTCAATCATTTTGTTCCGAATGCACATTTTTTACATCCATTTTCATAAAAATATCATGAATACTCTGGAATATATAAAGGTTTCTTTAGAATATCTCAAATTTTTCGCGTGTTTCTAGCTTATAAAATACAGGTTTCACGCCAACTGTTGCGAAACGTTAATCTAATATATGTTAGAGAAACATTTGTTTTAAAACCTGAAATAAATACTTGAAGAATATTATATAAAGAAGAAATATGAGGAAGAATTTGTAGTAAATACATTTTAACTACGCTTGCACGAAACATAGAGTAAATTTTTTTTCATAACGTCGAAGCTAGATATCTAAGGCAGCTTATATAAAAATTCCAGTTCAATACCAGTAAGATTTAGGCATTGCAACCAGCAGAATTCCTGTTGTTCTCTAAGAGAAACAAATTATGAGAGGTTTCAACAAATCAATATTTTTAAACTTGAATCTTCGAACAGCAATATTGAATTTTATGACATTTGAATATCCTGAGTACCCATCTGAACTTATCGATTAAATACATAATTAGAATTGCAATTCGACGATTAATACAGGAAGGTTCATGTTTAAAAATTAGTGATTTGTGGAAAACACCTCAAATTATTTTTGCCATTTCTTGGTTGCATTGTCTACAACTTTCTAAATTTTAATGGTATTGAAATGGAATTTTTAAATTAGTTGCCTAAAATACCTGGCTTCGACGCTATGAAAGAACATTTACGTTATACTTTTCACATGTTGAATTAAAAAGTATTTACTAAAAATACTGATATTTCCTCAAATAGTAAAGGTATGAAATCCAAATTTTCATACAATTTTCTCCAACATTTTGTCGAGGATTCTGCGTGTTTCGCAAACTTTGGCGTAAAACTCTACATGTTATAAGCAAAAAACATGCGAAAATTGGGTTGTTTTAAAAAAACTTGATATCTTCCCGAATATTCAAGTTTTTTTATGAAAATACATGCAAGCAATGTGCATAAGAAGCTAAATGATTTTTGAAAGTTTCAAAACATTATCAGCTCCCTGGGAACGAATGAATCTTGTTCATCAATTCGTAGACTGTTCCTTAATTTCCTCGCGACAAAATCTTAACTGTAAAATGTGAGCTCCAACGATTGTGCGTCCCGTGGTTCTTTACAACTGATAGTAAACAATTGTATTGAAATAAGCTCTAAATGTTTCGCATTTTACCAATATTGCAATACATTTAGCCAGTAGTGTTTGCGGAGGAAACCGTTCATAATGAAAATTATTCGCAAGAAGAGATTTGACTTTGAAAAAGAGCATGAAACAGTCACACACTTTTGGAATTCTGTGATTTTTTCTGATAAGAGTAATTAAATTTTTATGTTTCAGAGGAACATTAAAAAATTGTGAAAGACAAGCAAAGTCAAAGCTAAATCCAATAAATATGGCAGGAACTCTTAAGCTGGGGGTGTTTAAAATCTAGTTTGGGGTTGCATAGCAGGTTCTGGAGAATGCAATTTAGTTGTAATCGCTATAAAAATGAATCATTATAGCTTCTGTAATTCTTTTAAAAAAGAAGCGCGTCTTTCCAACTAGTCACTGAAGCGACATTTTCCTCAGAACATGTGTTCCGTAAATCAATTCCTGGTCCTTTCAAATGATAACAATTTCAACTTTAGTTTTCCATCTCGGACATTAAAATCCAAGCTATAGATTTTAAAAAATCGGGAAAATCGTTTTCCTTTTCATTAGGTTATATTTGTTGGAATATTTATACAGACAAAGTTCAATTAAAATAGTGGTAGAGTTGTTATTAAGACGTCCATTTCCATCCAAATGCTTGTTTTTCCTACGTCTTTTAATGTATAAATTATCTCTGTAAAATAAATACAAATCCGAATGAATCTAAGGGAAGTCTATTCAGGCAAAACATATTGAATTATTTTCTCTGCATATTGTCAATCTTTCAAACAGTTTCGTACTGGCGTTAACTCTAGAAGAATTGTGCTCTTTCCAATTCACGAATATTCGTACATTGTAAATTCTTTTATTGCAAAACACCATCTTGTAACATGGTAACTAACAGTTTAAGAAAAGAAACTGCACAAATTTCAAAAAAACTATTCTATATGCATAGTATTCTTATTGGAGAGTCAGAAAATCAGTTTCGTTTTAATTCAATTATTATTTATTTTTCAATTTAAAGTAGTTGAATCCGACATGTCTGAACAGTATTTGAAGTCATATTCACCAATCATAAACTGTAATACTGCAATCAGATCACTAAATTAATTTCTGCCAAATAATATCAGGATTTAACGCATTAACTGACTTCTTTTATCAATTATCTAATATAATGACACCTTTTATTTTGGGATTGCGTGGTCATTTTAATTCAGTTGAGAACCTAAGTGGCAACCAAACTGTTAATGGATTCCACGTAACTTTTGTATCCAATTATATTTTTTTGAATGTTTTTGTTTTAGTTTATAAGTTTAAAATTGAGTTAATTCAATGTATGAACGGTATTCAATTACAGTTGGCGGGGTTAGGAGAGATTTTACAAGATACTTAAGTGATCAATTGGTAATCATATGACCCTTTAAGCTCTCTTAACACGATGCAAGTGCCATTTGAATATTAACATCCTACTTCATCATGATTTTAGAAAAATATTCTATATGTAATAGTATGCAACAACGCATAGTATATTTTGAAACGATATAGCATACATGTAAATAGCCATTTCAAAGCCATTTATTGTCGATTGATATCAATCCTGCAATGGCTAGCTATCTAGGGTACACTTGACTCTTAGGCAGATGAATTACATTTGTCCCTTATAGTCAGTTGCAATTAGAACGAAAAATCTCAAATACCATTGTTTGTAAATCATAATAGATTACAATAAATAACAAAAGCAATGAGTGATAATTTCAAAAAGAAATGATATTTAAAAATTCAATTATAAAAAATATCGGCCCTTCTAAAGGAAATAATCCTAAAAAAATGTTTGCATAAACATTTTGTCCTTTACTAATAAATAATTCAAAATAAAATGTATGTTCCTTTTTTCATTATTCAGAAAAGTTATCAAGTGTTTGAACAAAGATTTTCCTTCCTAACATTTATAAAATTTTAAACCGTTTAAGTCAAAATGATTGTCGATTAATGTCAGAGCTGCAGGGAACAGTTATCTAGGGTACACATCAAGCTTAAGCAGTTGAAGTACGATCGTCTCTTACAATTCTCACAATTTGATTAAAATATATAAATAGTTTTGTTCGTAAATCATAACTTTAACTGGATTATAAAACATGTTACAATTATGATTTTTTTGTAAATAAAACTAAATAAGTTTTTTTAAGCTATTACATTAAATTTAAGCTAGCACTTGGACAGGTTATCCTGTAATAACATTTTTGTAGAAAAATAAAAAAAATGCCTGTAAAAAAAATTAAGTTTTCCGATGATAATTCTTTTAGTGCAGTGAGACAAATAAATTTTTCTATTAATCGACGTAACTAGAAATGTAATATATATGTATAAATATAATTTAGTTAAGCATTTGAAATTCCGTAATGTTTTATGCTTTTGTGCATTCATGGAAGATAAAATCTATAACACATTTTAAAATCCAAAGCAGTGTCAGAAGTATACTTGCCCCCAAATCGATCCATTTTTAAATATTCATGATAAGAAAGTTTACTACTTCTGCTTACAGCTGCTCCCTATTAACTAGTCTCATTCCTTTTAGATATATGGACGTCCCTCGTGCTCCCTCTCGAAACTAAAACACCACATCAGCGTCTCCATATGTATGATTTATCGCGCAACGGGCCTAATAAGCGACGTATGTTCAGTGGTACCTGGTCACGAAACTGAAGCCCATCAGTCTAAGTTCCACCAGCCGGGTGCTTATTATTAGGCTACCACGGCCAATACTCCCTATTCGCACAAGATGCTCTACAGTATTGCTACAATGTATTGCTGGGTTATTCGAATTCGAACGGTAATACTTAAACCATCGACGCTATTTCTTTAAAAAAACTTTGGAGTTGTTTGATTAACTCCGTGGTCTCATTGTGGATCTTTAAAAACTGATTAAAATTTGTTTTCAAAATTTTCCTAAATTTTCAAATATTACATTTTTTGCTAACTTTTGAGGATTTGCGGGATCGGAAGATATTCTCTAAATAGATAAATATTTTTTTCTTATGTAGCAGAACCCTTTGAAACTTTTTTTCCACTATAGCTGTAAAAAAGTATGGAAGCAAAAATTTTACAAAATTCCCAATTGTTTATCAAGATATTATCAGATTTCAATAATTTTTTTGTTATATAAGTATGCACCAATCGCAGCGTTTCAACGCTATAGCGATTCTGAAATATATATTTGAATTTTTTCGCTCGACCCTAATGTATACCCCCCTTCACCCGTGGTTGCTTCGGCACTGTATAAGAAAGTGGGGTAATACCGGGAAGCTCAGAATTGAAAGCCTGTTGGAACTAAACTATTCAACATAGAGCTTGTCAAACATTATTAAAATATTCATTGTTTAACGGAGTTCCACATATTATTCCTTTAAAATCCTAGTTTCATTACTTTTTTATGAATGATTTTTTTTATAAAAAGTCAAACCGCCGGATTTTATCATACTACTCGTGTAAAACCGGATACACGTTTTAACTTTACTAGAAATCAGGAAAGCTAGATTTTCAGTGGAAACGTAGGAGACATTTTTCTTTTATGTGACAATATAAAAATATTAGTTGCAAAAATCACATGACAAGCAACTGCTTTCTTCCTCAGAGCCACTGCATATTTCGTGGGTTCAGCCATTCTCTGTGGGTCCAACTAAGACAGTTTTTACATTGGATCCATGCTTTACATTTATTTAAATTTGAAAATACTGCATTAAAAGGTGAACAATAAACGTCTGATTGGTCTTTATTTTCTTCAGCGAAAGAATAATCAATTTTGTCTGACGCGGTTTAGCACCACTTGGAGTACCCGGTTTTTCTCCGAGGCAGAGATTATACAAAACGAAATAGAACCACGCAACATTTCGACTGAATCCTTATTGTTTGATAGGATATAAATCCTTAATAAACCTCAAATAACCTGTACTAAATATAAATTTTATAACTGTAATGCTTATTAAGTAAGGATTATTTAAAATCAAACGGACGATAGAGAGTTGACGTCTTCAAACAAACAAATCTTCACAGATGCAGTGAATTCAAAAGCATCAACATGGCCACTGTGACCATTCTTTCTTCTTACATAGTGAAGTTTAGTTCGAAATCTGTCCACTAGAAAGGAAAACTAATAACACCAGAATTAATGTAACCTGTTTTACCTCCTTCTCCTCTCACCTTCTTCTAACTTCACAGCTTCAAAAGTCGCAACGAAACAAACGCGTGTCTTACGCATTCCTATCTTAGCATTAATGTGTCTTTAAGCATTTTACATATGCTGCTCTACAACCTCATAACTGGACGAGATTTTCGCAAAAAAAATATTTTTCCACTTTAAAAAATACAATATTATTTCTTATATAAAATCTAACAATGCATCGTAAATTAATTATTCCAAATGTTGATATTTTGATCCTTAATAAGCGATTCGGCGTTTTGTCGAGTCTAATATTCAAATAAAATTTCAGTTGATTAAATGCTTGTTTAGCATGTTCCCAATACAGGTTAAAAAAGAGGTACTCCGTTCACATTTTCTGATTGAAAATAATACAGCTCCACTCGACTAGGAGTATGGAAGGCCAGTCCGAAACCACAGTTTTCTTGAAGTAATTTTGATTGAAAGGTCACTCGACGGGGAATATGGAATTTATTGTATTTTGCTATCTATTACGTAGCACAATTTGGTATATTAAAAACTGATTTAATGCATGAAAATGATAAATAATTAATATTATAATGTAAATATTTCAATCACAAAAATCGTTAATTATTTAAATAACAAACATAATTACTTCCTAAATACAATTTAGAATGCAATTTACTAAAATAAGTTTACTATATGTGATTTTTATAAGTTTACTATACTACCCTATTCATTTGTTCATGAGTTTTATTGCAAATTCGTCGATACCACCATCATAATTTAGTTTTTTGATTGATTCGGTACATAAAACAATAAAGAAGGCAAACGGCAAAGAGGTTCTGGAATAAAGAATAAATTTAAATAATTTTTAATACTGAGAAAGTTTTTTCTGCAGATGTGGCAATATTTGGTGAGGTCAATATTATTTTCAGAACAGTAAGAAAATTGGAACCTAATTCAAATAAATTATTTTTGAATAAATATTGTGCCTTGGGAAGATAAACTCGACAACAAATTTTGATTTTGTTAAATAAATCAATGCCATCAATTTCCATTTTGAAAAATCAGTCAGCTGCGCGGGACTTTCTGCATTCGCATTTTTGGGTTGGCCCTGATGATTCATAAGAAATTTTCTATACTCGATATTCGACAGATTTTTCCCGAAACAGAGTATTTTTATAATTGTTCGTGGATAATCCAGTGAAAGTGCCCTCTGGCGGCACGCCGCTTGCTTTGCGAACGTGAAAGTGTAGTGAAAGTTGTTTGTTTCGCGAGTCCTTTCGCCGCCCTAAATGTTATAACCATCAGTAGGTCTGGGTTAAAACTTTGGAGGCGAGGAACGTAAATCCACGTTTTTCGCAAATTACCGAAAATTTAAGTTTAAATTTAAGAATTTGACTTGATTACCACTTTATAAAGCCGGACATACTAATAGATGTTTGCGAAATATGTTTGCTTTCTCTATATGGTATATATAGGGTTACCATACGTCCGGATTTTGTCCTTTCCGACAATTTAGAACTTGCATCTAATTTGTATACCACAAGCAAAGTGTTAAAATTTAATAGGGCCCTTGGACTATGCAAGTTCCGGAGTCCCTCTTCCAAACTCAGATGTTTCTTAATGATTTCGATTTAATATCTATATAAGTAGTTTTTGAATACTACGACAAACTGAAATAGCAAAACATTTAATTGCAGGCCATTTTCGTAAAAGTTGGTTTTAGTATCTCACCTTTTTTAAATAGTTAATTTGAAACATAATTAAAAAATTAAAATATCTTTTTAACGTATTCTAAATATTCAGCTCAGGGTTTGTCAGGGCTATTTATGCATGAGTTAGTCAGAAAACTGAAAAAAAGTCCATAATAATCTTTAAACGAATTCGAAAATACGAAAAAAAAAAGATTACTAAGATAACGTTCTGAAATTTGAACTATACTTGATTTTAATTTGAATATGTCCGAGTACACGGCCCTTGTAATTCAAGCGAAAGTAGAAAATTAGATATCTCTGAAAATATCGGAAGAAAAAAGCCTCGGGCCCTCGAAGTTGTAGTGTACCTAGGCAGCTGTTGCCCGGTTGATAATCCGGCCCTGGCCATCTCTTTGGTTACTCCCTGTTTACCCTCTTGGACAACACGAGTTGTTCTTACTTACCTCGTCTGCAACAGGGTATAACAACAGAATTTTTCAGACATTATATATATCATTTCAATGTATATCCTTTATGTCAATAAAATATTGTCTTAAATAAAATTGTTTTTCTCAGAAAGAAACAAATATGTGTTGAATTATATAAAATAAATTTTGTAGATCGAGGAGACACTATGCATCCTTGCAAAAGTTCTTTATTTGACGATATTTGACGAGCGCATCAAGGAGTTCAAATTACAAAGAGAAAGGGTTTAACAATTCCATAGTATTTACTGAATAAGTGCGAGATATTATGACTTCCTAAAAAATACTAAAGGTATTTTTCGGAACTCTAATTCAGAGCACCGGATGACTGAAAGGATCAAAAGATTTATTTATGACTGCCTCAGAAAAACAAACTGCTATAGAAAAAATATCATTCACATCTATAATTCGGAGGAAGAGACGATATCATATTGACAGAAAGTATCAGAAAATTAAATTATGATTGGATCAGAGTTTAAAGTTACACTTTTGACAGACATTATTGACAAATCTAATTCAGCTAATTAGATTAATTTATGATGGTAATAGGAATAAAAATATTATATTGGTTTGGCTCAAAAATTAATGTATCATATAAAAAAATTTGAATACTATTCCAATTTTAGAAAAATATTTATTATTTTACTATTTAAAATAATATACAGCAGACGCGTTTTGTTGGAGGCAGCCAAATGATAATTTTTTCCTTTCTACTAATAAACGTTTTCGGACCTCAACAAATAACAAATTATGTTAGTTGTATTAACATCCCGTTCTGAAGCAGCGCGAGGGCTGTTTTGAGACCTCGTCATTTTAAACACTGGTTAGATGACGAGGACAACACCTAAACTGGCACCCCTCTCCAAATTTCCACACCACACCAACGGGAGGACGTTTATCGCCTTTGTTTGATTTAACGGGAAACTGAACCAATTCACGGCGGATTTTCAGTGGAAGCGGAGCTCTCCGGCCCCAAAGCCGAGACCTTACCACTAGACAACTGCGACCCAACAAATGTCAAATGCTGCTCATTTAATTCAGTAACATTGCAAACCAGAAGGAATATCTTTCCACGACTTTCTCGTTTTCTTTTTTTCTTTCTCATATATTTTGCAGCAGTAATTATTATGACTTAGCGAATTTATAAGATACTTCCAAGTTTCTGTCAACTGAATTTGCCCAGTCACTTTCTTCTCAGTAATAGCTATATATGGAGGTAAAAGACCTTGATTTCAAAGAACAGAACATCGGCATCCTACGGACACGGTGAAGATCATATAATGGATTAATAATTTTTAACATCTTCTTTTCACCGATTCGGGCAGACATTCGACACATTTCTAAGATTCTGGAGTCAAAAAATGACCAAATTTCATGTATCCAGCTTATTGCACTTTTTGGTTGTCGCGTTCACATGTGCATGCAATATGATTTAACTTTTTAAACTATTTAAGATGAATTTTTTTTAAAAGCCACTTCATTTTTAATTGCTTCTACTTCAATCTTAGAGAAAATTACTTCTACTTTAAATTCCAAAATCTCCAGTGTTTTCCGGGAGTCCCCTTCTATCAACTATTTAAGCTCTCTGCGTGTTATTAACGCTCTCTTTTTAAACTTACAAGCATGCCTTCCAAGACGCGCCGTTTGCGCATAATATTTCACTCCTGGTCATGGATGTTTTTCAAATTATGATTATTCTATGATTCATCTATTCGAATTAACCTGCATTATCTTCTTAAAAATGAATAAATGGATGTTAGATTAATCATGGCTTTTTTATTTAAGATGCGTGTTTTCACCTCACCTAAAGAATGATGTTATATGCAAAAATAGGCAAGCCAACAGACATTTATCCAGTTGGCGCATTTTGTCCAAATTTTGATGATAGATTCCAGTGACAAGACGGTATGTCAAATTCTGTCCATCCAATTATTTTCCTTTCTGTGTTATAATGTTCACATATACATGAGCAGAGAGTCTATGTTGAAGGATTTGATTTAAAATTTAATACAAATCCATCATCTTGCTCTAAATGTGAAGCGAAAATTTCTCTTATTTAACCCTCTCGTTTTCTGAGCTCTCGTGCCCACAGGCGAGAGACATAGTTCCGAGAATTATTTCTTTTTCGAAATCAGTGAAGTCTCAAAAGCGGAGATTCAACAAAATCTCAAGGTCGAATTTTGAATAAATGAATAAAATACTTGATCTTTCCTAAAACGTATCCGGAAACAGAGTTACTCCCAGCCTGTCTTGATATTCGGGGTCAAATGGAGAATGGCCGCTACGACATCTCGGATACCGAGGTTGTAGCCCT
>BGPR01001660.1:0-54117 GCA_013235015.1 Araneus ventricosus | reverse complement strand
TTATTTAAATTTAATCTCAAATGATTGAATATGAAATGTCTCAACATTTTTCGAAATCAAATGCACAATGTATAAACTAAAATTCTGCATTCAGTTCACTAAATTAATTCTTGCTAATATATCAAGAGTTAACCCTTATCTGGTTTATTTTCTGAATTATCCTATTAAAAGACACTTTCTATTCAGTGAATGTGTTGTCATTTTAATTTACATGAGAACCTAAAGGACAACTGAAATGCTAATGGGAATCCATATAACTTTTGTATCGAATTATAACGTCTCTGAATGACTTTTAGTGTACAAATTTAAAATTGCGCTAATTCGATGCACGCACAGTATCGAATTACATTTGAGGGGGTTAGGAAAGATTCTAGGACATTTAAGTGATCAATTGGAAATCATTTGACCCTTTAAGCTCTTTTATAACTCGATATAAGTACCACTTGAATGTTTACATCTTGCTACTCCTTGATTTTCGAAACATATGACACATGCAATAGTATGCAACTACGTATATTATATTTTGAAGTAACATATTATATCTGGAAATGACGATTTCAAAGTCATTCATTGCCAGTTGGTATCAGACATACAGGGTCAACTATCTAGGATACACTTGACTCTTAAGTATATGAATTATAGTTGCTTCTTGTAGTCCATTGTAATTTGACCGAAAAATCTCAAATACTGTCGTTTATAAACCATAATAGATTGGATTGATTAGCAAGAACACTTAGTGATAATTTCAAAAAGAAATCGTATTTGAAAATTCGAATATTAAAAAAGCGGACTTTCAGGATCCTAACATTTTTAACACTCCTAAAAAAGTTTTTGCAGGTAAATTTTGTCTTGTAGGGATAAATTAATCAAAATAAAATGTAATTTTCTTTTTTTAATATTTAGAGAATTTATAATGTGTTCAAACAAAGATTTGCCTTTCTAACATTCAAAAAATTTTAAACTCCTAAAACTTCTGGATGTAAATATAATATTGTATTATTTAGCATGTAATGCAAACAGTTTTTTCAATTGATATCAAAGCTGCAGGGAATAGCTATCTAGGGTACACTTCACACTTAGGAAAATGAAGTACATTCGTATCTTCTAATCCTCACAAATAGACCAAAAAATATCAAAAAGTTTTTTTGTATTTCTTAACTTGTTAATAGAACAAGTTACAGGTATGACATTTTTCAGAAAAATAAATATAAACGCTACTAAAATATTTAGTTCTTTTTGATATTTTTTATTAAAGTCCGGTATATATATATATATATAAACGAAGCAAACATAATAGAAAAACAATAAAATAAAATGAACTTTAATATCAAATTCGAGATGTAAGTAAATGATTGCTTATCAGAGCGATGTCAACGCGAAGAATAATCATTGTAATAGGGTACCCCAAGTCGAAAAGGTCTGATATTGTACCTCGAAAACGCATCTTTTAGACATTTTTCACAGGTGTTTCATGTTTTACTAATTTCTCTTTGCTTTGTATCGTTATCGCTTTTCTATTTAATCTTCATCGTTCCCAACATACTACATCTTCCTAGCAACAGCCAAAGTTAAGCGCGAAACATGTAACTCGACACCCCTTCTTCGCCGGCCTGCATCATAACACTCCGCAGAAACTACCCGTCTAATCCGTCATTCTGGTTCGTAAAATTTATTATCACTTTGCTCTAGTGTTATATCACATCTTACTTTTGTTTCTTTAAATGTGTTGTATAGAATTTTAAAGTAAAGAGTTTGTTCAAAATTATTTAAATTCTAAAATATTTCCTTTCGGTTCTGTTTTGATAAATTGTAATTTAAAAGTTATTCGTGTTTTTTTCTTTTTATTTATCAAAAATCTGGTGATAAGCCATTAATATTATTGTAATATTTTATTTGTTTCGAGAAAGTATTGGTTGTGCAATAAAGTATTATTAACCAAATCTCTTTTCATTCGCGACTTGGGTTTTCCTAGCGGAGATTATCTCTTCCTTTTCACGAACCAACGTTTCGAGAAGTTTATTGACCCTAGCGAAAGGGAGTTTGCCTTTAAACCCCCCCCCCCCGTTACTGTTCTGAGATCCTCGTGTGAGGGCACATAAGAAAATTCCTTTTCACCTGGGTACGGAGAAAAGGAATTTTATTTACGAAGTAGGATTGCAACCCTGTTCACTAATCCCTTGCGACAAAAATATTACACTCTCACCTATTGAACTGCAAAATTACTTTTTCTCTTGGCGTTTGGGTCTGATCTGGAATTTGTTTGTCGGCGGTCTCAGGCAGGTGTCATCTCGGAGAGTGTCAAGTATCGTGTCGGCGCCAGAAAAAATTCATAAATCTATCATGTATCGTTTTTGCAAAGAGATTAGTTACTTGTGCACTATAAAATCTTAGGCCTTAGGGTTGTGATAGTAATTGCAAGAGTTAGCCAATGGGCATCGTATAATTTGGCATAGTTTTGTTTTTTTAGCCGCCAAAGAGAAGTAAAAAGACAAGGAGCTTGGAAAAGAAAGAGATTTTTAGATTTAAAAAAAAGGCGAACGCAAAAAAAGAGGGGAGCGGCGAGGGCCCCACTGCTGGCTCTTGGCCGGAATTCGGGAGTTTTTGGCTGCTGAATAATTTTCAAGCCGGGCGGGAGATGCGTTTCCTAGATTAACCTCACGGCGACTATTACACGAATGCTGCGAAACTCGTTGAGCGGAGGATAAAGAAAAGCAATTCATAATGAGGGAAGCTGTGCATTTTCGGCATCTATGTTCGGTGAAACAATTGAGTCTGCTTAACTAACACTCCAAATAGCTGGATAGGATCGAGAATTGTGAAGTTGGTCCTGCTGGACCCTCCTTCGGACTGTCCGGATTTGGACCATTGATTACCTCATCATACCGTGTTTTATCCAGGTTTTACCACGAGTATAGAGCTGACGCACCGCCAAGTCCGGACTGTCCTGAGCTGTAACGCATGCACTTAAAAATAGGCCGATCCGTTGCAGAATCCTGTTCATCAATAGCCCCTGTGGAACTATAGATACAGTGCATTATATTTTTTTCTTACGCAGACATCACTTAGGGAATTGCCCTCCAGCGCTCTGCCATGTTCGACCTGGAATTTGGTCAGATAAGTGTTTTTCATTTAAAATTTTATCTTGAATATGTAAAAATAAATATGGTAATCCACTTTATAATTTAAGGAATAGTAATTAATAATAGATAAATTAACGAAATAAAAAAATTCATTTGGAAGTATTATGATTATGTATCGAAGGGTTACTTTGACGTAGATTAATTTATTATAACCAATAGGTTCAAATGCTACAGGTTAATTTGATATATAGAAGTTACGACTAATGGTAATGATACAGTTGCTGCTATGTATAATTTTAAATAAATTACATATGTGTAATATATAATAAAATGCAAGTAATATATGATACTATTAAGTCATGTAGGATTTAAAGATGTGCTAAATATATATATATATATATATATATATATATATGTATAGATAATAATACCTAACAAGTTCAACTCCATATAGATTCAATTCTTACATGTGGATTTGACTTGGTGAAATATTTAAATTAATTGGTTATTATTGCAGTTTGATTGAAAATTAAATGGTTTGCAATCATTTTCTAAGCTTCTTTTTATTAATTTGAAAACATAAGCGTTAGTAGAATAGAACATATCGTTAATGTAAATCTTAAAAAATTGGAATATATGTGACGATTAACTTGATGAAGAATAATGTGTTTAAAACTTACTTATAAATCATTCCATTATAATGAGATAATTAAGATATGAAATTAACATTTATGTATTGGTACATATGTTAAATTGCATTTGAATGTCTGATTACTATTTTTACATCATATGTATGTTCTAAGATGTTTAATCTGAAAAAGGATTAATGATAGGCATAAAATCTATAAATGAGTGTCATATTAAGTTGTTAAGATAATTATGTGTCAGCTTATGAATCACTATGATATTTGTAATGGAGTATGTTTTGTTTGGGAGAAAAATATCTAAACATATAGTTACGTTTGTTAATTAGCGAAGAGACAACTAGTATATTATTGGGAGACAAAATATAAGGTTAAATTCGCTATAGATTAAAAATTAATAATTAAACTGTGAGTGGCCACTGTTTAAAATTTCTTTTATGTGAGTTTAATATCGATGAAATAAACTTAATGTTGAAGATGCATTAAAAATCAATTTAATTTTAAAAGTGATTGAGCTGTCTCTTATAAATACTGGGTCGACCCTAAGCTAAATCAATACATGCACATTGAATCGTTTTCTTTTTATTGTGTTTTATTTCATTTTGTTTTAGTGTTTGTATTTTGGTATTTATCAAATGTATTAACATGGATTATAAGGCCAATGAGATATGAGAATTTTGTTTGTAAGATAGTAGGGTTAATTTTGATTTTAATAAACATATTAGTGTAAAATATTTTGGTCTCTGATTTTTCTTCACTACCTTAATAACACTGACGGAGGTAACTGTTTGGAATTACCTGGGTTGATAAAAAAATATGACATTTAAATATATATTTGAAACAAAACGCAAAACTAACATCTTTCAAAATTTATTTGGTATTGAATATGGAGATTATTTTAATGATGAATTAAGAACTATAATTAAGTTAAGGTTGCACCTTTTGCTTGTTGCTAAGAGGAAATTTAGTGGAAATTTTTAAATAACGACTTGTGAAATGTTTTATGTTTAATTATTTTAATGAAATGAGACCTTAAGATTGTTTATCATGTGTAGAGATCCATCTTGAATAATTATTAGCAGATATTTAGAGTGTCAGTAAAGCAACAACTGTAATGTTATTTAAGATGACTAAATTACTAAGAGGTAAGAAGTGTAATTATCAAATAATTTTAAAGTTTATAAATTTGTAGTTCTGATAATAATATCATTATAAAAAGTAAATAAATTCTTAAATTTAATACAACAAATGTATTATTACATTGCTTTAGTATTATATCACATCGTACTTTTGTTTTTGTTTTTCATTTATTCTTTCTTTGCTCTAATGTTATATCAAATCGTACATTTGTTTTTAATTATTCAAAACTCCTCTCTCTGTTTTTGGTTTGACATTAGGGATGAAAATCAATGTTTTATGCTTTACAGCGTCACAGATTGCAAGAAAATATCGAACTTTTTATATTCTAGCAATTCACAATGATTTCATCCCCTGAAAAAACGTGATTGTGCTTTAATTGCGTTTCATTTTGCGATTTATACTGTCTGTATATATATATATATATATATATATATATTATTGCCAAAAGAAAACACACAATACTATTTCAGAAAAAGAGGAAGAGAACAAATCAATAAAAACAGAATTCTAACGTAGAGAGTGAAAGTGAGTACGAGAGTGAAAATAATAATAATATTCGGTGTGATTGTTTGTTTATTTTGTTTGTATATATGTGACCGTTAAAGCGTATAATTCAGTTATTCTATAGAATAACTAGTTATTCTATAGATTAACCGATCAAGTTAGTTAAAGTGTAAAATAAATTATTTATTTCACACTTTGCCTAGTTATTCTATAAAATAACTAGGTATTCTATAGAATAGCTAATGATAGACCGTTAAAGTGTAAAATAAACATTCTGACATTAAAACAAGTCCGCTTTTTCCTGAATTACGCACTGATTGAATATCAGCCATAACCGATGGAAAATTAAAACCACTATAATAGTGTCATAAAACTGTAATGTCGCTTTCTTGCCATATTATTCTTATAGTTGGAAAGAGAGATTTACAGGAATGCGTATTGGAAGGAAGTCAAAGACAGTCGACCTTGGCGACAAACTTGGCGTTTGTTTAGGCAACTTGGCGACAAATTTGGCGACAAAATAAAGGTTCCAGAATATACAGGAATTGTCTCGGTATCTCTATTAGGAACGAAGTTATGGACAAATTCCAGTATAAACGCAGATTCCTTACATTCAATGAGCTAGCGAAGCTACTAGGTTCCGTATCCCGCTACTAGCGAAGACGTAGGACGTTTCTTAAAAGTAAAAAAAAAAATTCCGGTGCCCACTTCAGATGCTGAAAATAATATTTAGTTAAAAATATGTTAGATAATTTTTTTTAATATGAAGTAAGTATCTTCAATATTAGTGAAAAAATGAGCATTTTTTTTAAATAATTTTTTGCGCAGGTTCCAACGTAGTGGAATTCTTTTTTCATAATTTACAGATATAAGACAGATATATAGGTCGAATCGCATAAATATTTCTATTAAATACTATTAAGACTCAGAAAGATATCGGCATTTTCGCCAGCGATGTATTATTTTAAATGTCATCTGCAGTCCCCAGACGGCGTTTGCGCACTCATCTTCCTATGTGATTTTGGATGTTCATCATATACCTGACCTACCCTTGAAGTTTGGATACATTTTTATAATCGTTCTGTTTTCATAAGTTGGCGCAATATCTTATTGCTAAACCTCCCAATGAATTTAATATGATATGTTAATTTTATATTTAATAACTGGGACGTAATAAATTTCTAGTTATGAAACTTTGTCTTTGAGCGAGAAATATAAATTTTCCTTGGTATGTAGCAGGTTACCTTAAAATGATTTTGCTTTTTAACCCAGCTTGAAAAATTCTTGTAAAATTTCTTTAGAAAGTTCAATTTTTATTTAAAAAAGTTTTACAAACTTATGTAGCAAGTTGCACTTGCCAAGGTTTCTGGAAATAATTTGATATGTTAATTTCAGAGCTTACACTAAACACAATTATATACCGAATATATGATTGTATTTTATTTTGATAACCTTGACTGTTGAATTGCTATCCGGAAGAACTTAAACTAAATAAAACCAATCATAATATCAATAATTGTAATTATTCAGATTTAGTAATTGAAATTTTAGATTCAGGAGATTCGGTTGGTGTCTATTACAAAAGAAATGACTTTAACTTAAGGACATTATCATACCAACCTCAATCTCAAAGTCATAAAAAATACCATCCACTCTCAAATGAAAGGAATCAAAAATAGTTGCAATACCCATTCTGTTAGTGTCAAAGCCATTGAGAATTTACATATTAATTTAAAGTTAAACGGCTACCCTGGATATTTCTCAAAAATTACGAATTGAAGACTTTACTAATTTCTTAGGTTTTATTAACCCTTCGGCCGCCTGGAACGTGGAAAGGTGACCTCCGAAGACTTTACAACAACCAGCAGCAGCAAAAAATCGTTCTTATAATGTTACTCTTAGACAGGCTCCGACGTAGGAAGTTGCTCACTGTTTATTATCCTAAAAATGGGTGCGACGTAGAAAATCGTTATTTCTTTCCCCTCGCTTAAAATAAACGAAGCGGATCAGCTGCTTCTCAAGCTCGTTTCGTTCTATTCACTGGCGATTAGAATTTGGATGGTCACTTTTGGGGGCATAAACTTTTGAGGGAGAGGTATAACGTTATTCCTGAGAACCAGACATATATAAGGATCGCTTGGTGATAGGGAACAAAAACTTTATCATTGATTTAAATAGTTGGATGTTTTACTGCAAATTAAATATCACGGAAAAAAAATAATAGACTTGTTAAAACTGGTGTAAATTTTCGTGAAATCAGGGAATTTTCTCATGTTTACAGCGATCTTTAACAATTAATTTTTGCGGGTTAGCATGACAATGTTTGAATTTTCTAAATTTGCTTAATGAAATATGAAAAAGGTACATATATATTTTTAAAAGCTTTTATTAAAATCCAATAAAAAGTAATTTTATTATATTTACAAGTTTTGTAAAATTACTTTTTTTCTAAATATTAAAAGTGCGACAAATAGTTATTTATGAAGGTAAATTTTATTGTCATCTGCCCTTTGTATAGAGATTTTTATAGAGCTTTTATTATTTAAACGAAATTAAATTTGAAAACATCTCGATAGAACTATTTATTTATGTTACTTTCATATTGGATTTTAGTAAAAGCGTTTTAACAGTTAATATTATTTTTTTAAATTTGATATATATACAAGCTGTTATTCCCGGCATTTCTCGGGATTAAAATACCTTTATGCATAATATGTTTATTACTCTGAGTAGTTCGGTCTCTCTTGTAAAGCGATTCGAAAAGCGAGTGATCGAAGACCCCTGATCTGTTTTAAAACTGCGTCTTCCCCCAACAGAAGATATCCCAAAAGAGCAGCCGTTCTAGTGTCTTCCCTCTCTGAACTATGGATAGTCAACAACCCCACCGGGGGTTGAACCACAACAATGCGTTCTATTGAGCTAAGAACTTATTCAAACTAGCTCTTACTGCTTTCGGAAGTCCCACCTGTGGTGTGACTAAATTAACACTTCAGGTCTTCGAGATGGGCAGTTGAGATCTTTTTTCTTCATATTACCCGTGTCAGTAACACCAGATGACAAAAATACACACCGGTTAGGCCCGTATACCAATTTTTTATGGTTTGAATATCTAAAAATGTGAACATCATTGAAGCAGCATAAAAGTTGATGATTTTAAGATCTCTGTGATTTAAATATTTTGCCGTTTATTATTATTTGTATTTTAACTATTGGCTATATTTTATATTAGTAGTTTTCTTTTTTATATCCGTGACTTCACTTTATTTTCTCTCTAAACGTCAGCATATTATTCTATGAATTTAAAATTAATTTAATAAATTTTAAGGATCAAAAACAATGACATTTATATATATAAAAAATATTTTTTACTAATTTCTGATGTCACAATAAAAGTTTTCATATTGCTTCTTGATTTAGTACTCCGTAAAATGTAGAAATTGAGAGACGATCACAAATATAAACAGCGTTTAACTAGCTTAATCCGTTTTGTATGCACATAAACATTATTATATGGATAGTCGCATAATAATCTATATTCTAAAACAGCCTGCAATAATTGATACATATGAAGAATTAGAAATGACCTTCTTATCCCCTGAATAATGTTTTAAATTAACAAATACCCCAAATCTTTTTTACTGAAACTTGCACTAAATGCTTGTTAAGAGCACGAATTAATAATTCTCAAAATAAAATTTACGTTTAGACTAAATGTTAGAAGAAATAGCGTATACATATACCTTTATTTAGCACGCAAGATATTATCTTTTATTATAATAAGCAGAAAATAATTCACCTAGATTAACAAAATTTGAAACTTTGATACAGCATAGTTTTGAATAGGTCATATAGCATCCGGTCGCCAAAAATTAAATTTAATTCTTTATTTATAACTTTTTGATCGAAAAGAAAGGTATATTAGAGTTTAGACAGGATATTAGAGTTTCTTTCAGCCTATTGAAATGAAAATCGGTCACTTATCAGCAATTAGGGTTGCGTTTAGGAGTTATCGTGTTCAGAAACATGAGATTATGCAGTCCGACAGACAGTCAATGCATTGATGGATTTGGTCCGAAATTCAATACGGACCTGCAATCTTGATGATAAAACTGCGTGACAAATTTTATCTATCTAGCTATTTAAGTTCCTCAGTTATTGTGTTCATATGAACTCGGGCAGACAGATTTCCCGTGGATGGATTTCGTCGAAAAATTAATTGAAATCTACTAAATTTGTTTTAAGCCCATATAGCATATTTCGTTTTTCTAGCTCTAACCTTATGGTCTTCACAGATACACAGACAGTCCCAAAATTGAGTTTTTCTGACTCGGGGAAGTGTAAAACGTGGAGATATATCAAACTCTCTATTTCGAATTTACAATCAATGATTACAATAATTTCTCTTTCTAAACTTCGTATACGAGAAGGTAAAAACAATCTACCTTTATTCGATCAATTGTTAGTGATCTTGATACGAAGTACACAATTATAGAATTTTTTTGTACAGTTTTTTTGTAATTAAATTATATATATAATTCAAATATATCATACTACATGGAAAATAAATATCTTGTTTACAGTTTTATAATTATCCATTAAAGTTCAGAATGAAAATAAAAACGTGTAGATAAATCTGAATTATATAAAAAAATTATACTTTACAAATTGCAGCACACGTATCCAAGATATTTGGAAATAATTCAATGGCTGAGAATTTATTATTTTTGGGAAGAACTGTCTTTAAACTTGTTAATATCGGATGTATCAAAGGTTTGTAGCACATATTAGTGAAGTCTTGTCTCATAGTATTTATTAAAATTCACCTCAGAATTGGTATAAGATTTACCAAAAGCATTGGAATTTAAGCATTTAGATTTGATCACATATTGAAGAGTGCTTAATAGCAAATCAGCAAAACTATAATGCTTCAATGAACCAATGCCTAAATACAGTATCTCTGAAGTACGAATTGATATTTTCTTAGAAATAGTTTTGTGTTCTTTCATTTTAAGGAAGAAATATAAATTTTCAATGATAATTGAAATAATCTCTACACAACTGAGCTGAGACAATATCAGACTCTTAATAGGATTAGTATCAGCTGTATACAACGATATTCCCCAATATAGTGCATTTAACAGATGGTTATGTCTATCTGTACGTGTAAAACATGTGACGTAAACAGATAGGGAATCTGTTTGAGAAAAGTCGTAGCAGAGGACTGGTATATGCAGTGGCAGTTTTTCGCACAGGTGTTAGAGGCGCTCGCCTCGCACATCTAGGAAGCCTTGAAACCTTTCGATCTATATCGTAATACTAAACCGAAGATGAATTTTCGACATTGGGTAGGGGGAGGTGCTTCAAAGCAATTTTGCGCCTTTGTCCCCATACTGACAAAATCCGCCAGTGGGTACATGATGATTGATTCACTGAAGAAATACTTCTGACAAATTTCTCGTGCTCTTTAAGATCAGTTGCATTGGTAAAAATCGTTAACTGACGACAAAATAGTGACACTTCATGGCTCTGTCTTGGCCGTTTTCGGTGAAGAATTCAAAAAACTTTGGGGGCCGTTTCGTACCGCACCGTTTTTTTCGAAAATATAAAGCAAATTTAACAAGCTTAAAACTGACCCTTTACTCTTCAAAGAAATAAAATAAAATAAAAATGTATATATAATTAAAAAATGTAAAAACACATAGAAAATAAACATTTTATTTACAATTGCAATATTATATATTAAAGTTCAGAATGAAGAAAATGGTGCAGATAAATCAGAATTTTATAAAAAAAAATTACACCTTACAAATTACAGCATGCACACATAAGATATTGTGATAAAATACATGATCTGGCATGTGATGGTAATACTTTGAAATAATCCAAAGCCAGAGACTGCTATTATTATTGGAAGAACAGTCTTCAAAGCTGTTGTTAGTGAATCTGGATGTATCAATTGTTTGTAGCATACATTAGAGGATTTTTTTTCTCAGAGCAACCCTAACTTGCAGTTGGCATGGCATTTACCGAAAGCAATTCCATTTAGCTATATAAATTTAATCATTTATAGAAGAATGCTTAAAAGCACACCAGAAAAAATGTTGTGCTTCAAGGAACTAATACGCAAATACAGTATTTTTCAAGTTCTTATTAATATTTTCTGAGAAATATTTTTGTCTTCTTTTATTTTAAGCAAAATATAAACATTTTCATTGATTATTGAAATAAACGTAAGACAGTTAGGATCAGATACTATCAGTCTCATAATAAGATTATTAAAAGTCTGATAAGATCACACACCCAAACATCAAATTTAGTCGATATTGTTCTTCATCTAACTATATTTCCCCTTGCCTTTAACAAAAAGAAAATATTTTACAATTATAAAAATAAAATTTTCTTCCACTTTCTTTATCATTTATTTCCATGTACGTTATTTTTTTCAGTTCAGATTGACCTAAAAATAAATTTCCGACTAATAATTATTTATTAAAATAATTATTCTTCGGAATGAATTTTTTCATTGTAATTTGTATGAATTTAAAAGATATTTTTCTAAGTAGTATAATAATGAAGTTAAAATTTGTACTAGTCTAAAAAATTACACTTAAACCTGAAAATTAATTTTTTAAAATAAAAATCCAATCTATATAATGAAATAATCATTGTAAAACTGAAATTTTCGATTTCATCTGAAAGATAAAACAATAAAAATAATGTATCATTTTCATATACCTTAAAGTTTGCGCTATTTTTTGACAAAAATTTAATTTTACTCTATTTTTATAAAGGAAAAATGAGTAGATGGAGATTATTAATATGAAAGAAGTTTACATTGATATCATAAAACTGGTTGAAATGTGTTGATTCAAGAACACTGTTCCACTATATATAAACAGCAGATTTTCTTAGCAACCCCCCAAGCTTTCAATTTTTTTATGCTTGAATGCGGTATTGGAACAAAATCTATTTTATTTAAACCACAATATATATTTAACGTAACCATTCGAGATGGATCTTTAAAACATTGAAGCATTGAAAAAAATCTTATATCACATAAATTGTTTTAAAAGAATAGCACTTGAAACATAATTCAACATCAAACCAGGCTGATATTACACCGAACTAATCCTGAATGCGATTTCAAATTCCGACACACACAATGCAAAAAAAAATCCGACACCGCAATTGTTCTTGAAAGATAACCTCAATGCAAATAGCATTAAAATTCCCCAAACCACAGGGGAGTGTGGAGTCTTGGCTCCTGTGACATCACTAATTTGCAGTAAGTACTTCCTTATCAGTCTTCATTGTGCTGACCGTTGTCAAACCAAGAAAGGGGGTAAGAAATTCGGAAAAATACGCTTGTCACTCTTTATAGACATTTCACAATGAACGTTATATTCAGTGCAAACCGATTTCGGCGTGTTTCCGGCCATACGTTGAAATGCGTGTTCTACGCTTACGGTGTAGTCCAAGGTCAGCGTAGAAATGCGTGTGAAACACTCAGCGGGTTAATGTAAAAAATATTTTTGTATAAAAAATTTTAATGTACAAAATTATTTAATCGTCTGAAATGTATTTTATTTGTTCATTTTCAAATTTTTTTCATAAATATTGAATTATAGGAATGGTTTTGCCAAATGTTTTGAGTCAACTGATTAAATAGTTGGTTTTTATTTAATAAAATAGTTAAAATAAGTCAGATCAATAGTTGTTTCTAATACGAACTACGAATGTTTTGCTTTTAAACTATTCCTTAGTATTCTTCCAGACTTAAGTTAATATTATCTAGCAACATCTTTTCGTGTGTATTGTTGCTATTGAACAATAAAAATAGTGTGAATTTTAGATACAGAATTTAATTTTTAAAAATTTGAGCAACAAATATAGCAGAAATGAAATTTGTGTAGATGAGAAGCTTATATTTTGAACTTTAATGTCTTATCAAAATATATTTTGTGAGATATTATTTTAGATAGACATCACAGAAAAATCATGTTTAATTTTAATTGAATAAAGTGTTAATTAACTTTTTGGAGTTTTTGAATTAGGCTTCCAATTCTGATATAAAATATTAAAAAAATAGACAGAAGTGAAAGAAGATTAGTTCAAAGTCTCACCGTTACCTAGCAACGAAGTATCTATAAATATGGTTAATTTCAATATCTTCTGGATGTAAAGATAATCCTCTAGATGTCAATTATAAATCTTGAAAAATGAAATTAATAATTTCATAAAATAAAATTAATATTTAACTATTTGAGGACGACTGTCACTTGACTTTCACCCCCGACTGTTACAAATACGTGCCGGCTCTTGTGGCTTTTAGCTATCGACTGTCGTGTTTGCGTGACACCAGCTTAAGTGCAATTAGGCTTGACTAGAAAAAGTGCGCCGGCCCTGAGCAGCTACGTGCTTTGAGAGATTCGGCCAGATCGAACACCACATTTTTCGTGAGGTTTTCCTCAAAGGGTTAAGAGGAGGTGAAAATTTTGAGTCGGTAATTTTTTCAAACAACAGAGAATTTTTAGTATAGAAGTTTAAGATAAGCCAACAAATGGGAAAGCCATTTCAAAATAACTTTTTGTGATTGTTACTAAGAATAAAAAGAAGTTCAAAAAGTAAGATGAGCAAAGAATTATTGAGGATAGCGTTAGTTGCTGGTACTGTCTCTGCAGTTGAAACGAGATTTCTAGCTAAGCATGAAACGCTATTCGAAGCCATTTTACATTCTGTTCGATATAATATTTCTTCTACGTGAGTAATTTAAAGGTAATCATAAAGAATAGTTATAATTTATGATTTAGTACATTTATAACTTTTGGAAGAATTAAGTTAGAATTCGAAATATTTGAAAAAAAAGGATAAAATATATTAAAATACTGAATATTGAAGAAAAAATGTGGAAAAGAAAATCTGAAAATTGAATTCTCAAAACATTGCCCATGCAGCGGACAAGTACTGGTGAAACTCGAACTTGCGTCATATAGGTTTGAAAGCAGGTATCTTCCCAACCATGCTACGTAAACACGTTTTATGAACGTATGGGAATATTAAAAGATGTTTATATTTTGCATAAAAATTAAAAGTTAATTCAGTTGATAGAAATTCAATGAAAATTTACAATTTGTCGATGAAATTATTAACAGATTTTAACTATTGGTATTGTATCTCCGATAACTAAGAAGAGTTGTTTAATATTTTTTGAAGATGTTTAAAACATATTTTGCAGTGTAGAAATAACAAGGATTAGGAATTTGATTAGAAAGAAATTTGAGGTGAAATTTCAACACTGAACGCTTCATTAAACATATTGTCTCCAACAAATTAAATGAAATTCATAAAATAGCCAACACCTCAAACTAGATAATAAAGACCAAAATCGTCGCGTACCTTTGTAAAAATACTGAAAATTTTCGCAATGTAACATTAAATTTCACAAAGTAAAGTACAAAAAGAAAAGAATTTTAATTTTTAACAAAAGTTTTTATTATTGGAATTATGATTAAATATTAAGTTAAAATTAATTAATAAAACTTATTATCAAAATAATTAATTATGCGCAATAGTTTCATTTGCATTTCGGATCCGCAGCTGGACCCGTGAAGCGAACGGACCCGACAAATTACTATCACCCACTCTGTTAACTCATAGCATCCATCGTTATATCTTAGATTATATTTGTAATTACCAGCCCGAATATATATATATATTCAGACTTGAAATAATCGAAATGATAAAAACCGAATCCAGACAAATTGATCACTGAAAGATTTATACAGAAAACTTGTGAATAGGAATAGTGGTAATTGTTTTTACTTACGTAGCGTACCTAGAAATGCAATTTCATGGGTGCTTTTATAAATCCTCAATTTCGTGTTTGATTCACATGACGATTGTTAACATGTTAAAGTTAAATAATGAATTTGTCTCCTGCTGAGTAGAGGTGTTGCGCACCGAACTCTATTTAATATATAATCTTGTGTCAGCTCAATGATTGCATTTTAAAGTGAAACAATAGGATTTTTTTTAGATAGAGAGGAGGAAGGAGGACATGATTTTTAACAGATCATTGAAAAAAGGAAAGGCTGTTGTGCCTGTTGTTTTCGTGCATGATGAAATACTTACCTCGGAAATTAGGTAACAAAAATTCTATTGTTAAATCTAAGAGACGGAAAAAGCTTTAAATAGTGATATTTAGAGCGATACAGTGTATTGGATACGGATATGGTTATTAGATTAATAACATCGAAATAAAAAAAGCACATTCTTAATATTAGACATGTTAGGAAACTGTTAACCTTAAATTGTGTGCCTGAAATCAGTTTAAATCATATAAATGGAATTTATAATTATTACTGTTAGTTATTTATTATAATTCGAAACCATTTTTCATTATAATGAAATTGAAAAATAATACAGCGTTTTTTGTTAACTCATATACATTGGTTTTCAAATATTAATAAAAAAATTTAAAATTGTAATTGTGAAATTTCTATTTATTAGATTATAATGAAGTTTTGACAGTGGCGAATCCAGGGTGGGTGCTATGATTGTTATTAATTTCTTGAAAATACCGTAGCAACATTGTTTTCTTTCTTAACAGTCTCCTAAACTTCCCCGCTTTTGTAGTCATTCCGCTCGTACTTGTACCGTTATCGCGGTGGAAAACACTTTTTCGCAAGTTATTTCTTTTGGTTTTTTTATTAATGTATTGGAAGTATTTTAGTTTCATTTGTGATTCTTATTGCGAAGTTTAAAGTGTGTAAAGTTAAAAGGTTTTGATTAATATAAGCCATGAGGTTTGATATTCGATGACCTTTGCGTTAGTGATTAATGTTTTGACAAATTTATTAATTTCCATTATGGAATAATACCGAAAATAACATTTATTGTAATTGAGCACGATATTATGAGAATTAGAGTGCAGTAAAGCATCGCTTATACGTCCTTCAAGGAGCTGACTTAAAATGACATATAAATGAATAGAATTATATTCCAAACGGAGTACTTACTCATCACAATGAATACGAATTTATCTTGTCTGAGATGAAACGATTTATAAATGAGAAACGTATAAGCGATTCTTTACTTTATGATATTACCTTCGTTCACTCCAGTAAAATTTATAGACGTCACGACGATGCAATTTTTTTATGACCTCACCTTTACCTTAGATCAAAATCTTGGTTTGGCTACTGAGTTAAGCAGAAACATTAATCCAGGTGTGCTTTACAACTTTGTTACAAAAGGACTTATTTTCCATTTTGAATATACAAAAAAATATAAACATACCGAAACGTAGAATTATCAGTTCAAAGTGTGATCAGTTTCAGTATGATGTGTAGTCACCCCTGTTAATCATACAAGCACAACAACTACGTTCTATTTTCAAATTAATAGTGTTTATTAACCCAACGTATTAACATAATGTGCACCAGTGCTCTTACATTTCATGAAAGAAAGACTTCTTGTAATGATAATTTGGGGGAGAAAAGGCTATTTAATCAATTTATGAAATTTGGCCTTTTCTGTCTTCTGGTGTTCAGCGTCCTGCTGCTCATTTTTATTTTTTCTTTTAATATTAGTGTATTTTTGTGTTCTGGATGCTTTATTCTATTATTTTTTATATCCCATTATTTTACTTTGTTTTTATTCGAAATTAGTGCATATTGTGTATTTTTGTTTCTCTTCATGTTTAATTTTGTCGCCTTCGCAAGGAGGCGCTACTAGTTTGTTAACTGTTTACTTGTCAACATGTGATACTGCTCGCATCACCCGCACTGAAGGAGGCATTCTTTTTGCTCCGTTGTCATTACCCGCTCAGACGGGCAGCACATATCCCTTTTTACTTGAGTATTGTCTCTGCCTTGGAGTCGTGTTTGCTCTTCACTGCAAGAAGCAGTCTATTAGCCTCTCAGACGGGCCTCACATATCCCTTTTTACTTGAGTATTGTCTCTGCATTGGAGACACGTTTGCTCTCTAATGCAACAAGCAGTCTACCTCAATTCTTTCTTCTCAATGAATTATAACCGCAGCCAACAAATTGTGGTAGGTGTTTCTATTAAACTGAATATATCTTGTAGAATTGTGAATATAGAACTTTATGATATTCGAGCAGTATTTCATCATTCTTAAATTCAAAAAACACCAATGTTTAAGCAATCTTCAGAACAATTACACATTCCAGCACTAGCTTCTAGGATGGTTGAAATTCGTGATCTTGAGCAGAATCAACGCATCTCAACCGCAACATGAACAAAGAGACTTGCCGGATCATGGAAATATCGTAAAATATCTTGTACAAATAGCGTAACCACATTGTATAATTAAGATTAATATAATGAGAATGTGAGAATTTAATGTTCAAAGATAATAATTGTAAAAGTATTGTGCAACTCATACTGGGTTCCATTTCACCATTTCCGGAACACACCTCCCTCATCTTCTGGGCCCAGAACCCCCTCTGCCTCTCTCTTTCTTGGCGGGGCTGAATGTGTTGCTATTTTCATCCAACAGGCCTAGTGCCATTAATTCGGGTTATACACATAAGGGGGTAATCCCGAATGATACTTTCTTTTGTATCAACACGCGCATTGCCTTTACAGTGCTTTTTACTTATGAAGTTGCACATCATTTGAACGCAGCAATCTCTCTTCGTAAGTTGAGAAGCCATAACAAGCTTTGTGTAGGTCCTCTATTACGTTATGCACTGAATGTCCTAATCCAAAAATTTGACAAAGCAGGACATCTTGCAGTTCAGTAAAAGAAAAAGATATATTCATATATTAATTTTTTATCATAAGGAAGAGAACAGTAATCAAATCAGACCAAATACAAACACTGAGAGTGTAGGTAGTTATCCCTAATATGTACTACTGCTTACGCCATTTGATGCTGTGTCATCTGCTAACATTAGTTTTCTTTAGATGGATGGGTCAAATCTGAAACTAAAATGGAAGTATTCATTCAAATTACCTTAATGACATTATTTTATTGAAAATTTTATTTCAATAATATTACGAATTACAATGAAAACTACCTACAGTGGCCATCTTCTGTTCCAAGAAAACTTGGCCTCTGTACAGGAAAGAATAAAATAGGTATTTGAACATTCCCTAGTTCGTTATTTCTGATAAAGCGAACTTTGAGAATCATCTAAAGAAAAAAGAGAACTTTATTCAATTTTTTCTTTTCTTTTTTTTGGAAAAAGATAAATTTGTGCTTGCTTGGATCTTTCAAGTTTCTTTGGAAGCAACTTTAATTCTTTTTAATAGGAAAAATGAATCACTAATCATTACGTCGGTTAGTTGTTGAGGAATGGACAGTATCATATTTTCCATAAAGTCTGTTATGGTGAAAGTTTCATGTGTTGATTGTCGCAAACCCATATCAGCAACTTCCTTATCAGAGCGGGAATCAGCGATTGAGTAGCGCAAATAAACTCTTAGGCCCTTATTCACCAACTCTTTAACACTCGGATTAAGCCTCGAGTCAGTGTTAATCCCTTGATCATATGAAAATCCGTATTCTCGAAAGAAAATCCCGAGATCACCGGCTATTTTAACACCCTGTGTTTGATCCTTAGAAATCGGAGGATTACCAGTTATGATCCGCGGATTTTCGTTTCACGCATGCGAACTTCTCTTCTACCTTCTATCAAAACAAACATGGCAGACGATGGATTATCGTATTTAGATGATATTGAAAGTTTATAATTCGGTTGTTGTAAGTGTATGTTTCGGTTGGTCCAATCTTATATTTTACTGAACTTGAACAAATGACCAACCCGGCATGTCAGAGGGATTTTAGTGATTTTTCAAGAGGTTAAATCAATGCATATCTATGGGCCAGGAACTTCGTGCCAAACAAAGATGGTCGCTGACAAGGGTGGTCGCTTAGATTAGCTTTACTTTGCTATAAAAAATATTTTAGTTGTAATTTTATTAATAATTCTGGGGAACAAAAAATTCTTTTTTATTTTGACAGGGATATTTTAACGGTTTTAGGACGTCTTGAGACTCTCCGATTTAAAAACACATTTTACTTTTTCCACATTGGCTCTAGTTTTTCAAATAATGCATGTTGTCAAAATTTGAATCGTGTTTGAAGTAGGATGGACGGGGAAAAAATCTTTTTTTTTCATGTCGTTTAGAGTGGGAAGATTTGTGAACTGTTGAGAAATAAAACAAGGAAAAATTAACTAAATGAATTTAAAAATATTGAAATTAAACTGTTTTTCACTAATTTTTAAAATTAAAAAATTATCTTAATCTCATTATTATAGCACTAGTTGTTAAGTACTCAACTTCTAAAGAATAATAAATTTTATTTTATCAAAATCGTTCTAAAAACTTTCTGACACAGATTCCTTTCAAAGTTGTCAAAAATATGTGAAATTACTTCAATATGTATCTTTAAGTTCCTGATTAGCATCATAACCTTCACACATCATTTTCTCTATGAGATGCAGTAGGCCAATATATCTTCATAGCAGAAGGTCATTTATGTCTAAAATATATCGAATTAATTTAATGCGAAACACTTGCAAAAATAAACTCCAAAATTAGAATATTATTTGTTGGTTCAAAACGCATGACAAGAATACAGAAATTAACAGAATTAATCCACTTTTAAGAAAAGACTTTGGCTACCAGAGTATCAAAGTTATGGAGAAAAGATATCAGGGGTACAAACATATGGTGGCAGATTACTGCTAGAGACCCCGCGAAACTTCCACTGAATATAAAAGGAAATAATATAAAAGCTTTTCTATGAAGTATCTGAACCATTTTTTAAAATTTTCATTTCTTTTGACTCAATGCAGCATCATCATGTAATTTTACCATATCATTATGATTCACCTATTTTATTTGTGGAAATTCATTTCTTCATTTCATTCATTAATAATGTTTTAAATTTTATTCTTTAATTTTAATTTGACACAGATTTTATATGATTTCTGCTTAGATTTATCATGTGATTTATTTATTTATTACTTTTTAGGTTTAATTTTATTTATTCAATTGGTTTAATTTTATTATTGATTTATATGTGACACACTTTCAATGCGATTTGAGTGGTGCCTAGATCTTACAATTGAAATATATATTTCACTTTTTCTCCAAAACGAGAGCCAATCTGACAAAAAGAATGCAAGATTTGGAATCAGAACCACAGCATTACCCTAAAATAACAGAAATAACTTTGCAAAAATTAGTATTGACCTGTATAATTATTTTTATTGGTATGGTTTCTTTTCATGGCGCAAAAGCAAATTTTGTCCATGCTGCGCCAAACGCAAAATTATTTCCAAAGTATCAGTATGATAATGCAGATTTATTCTTTTTCCCCCCAATCAGAAGAAACAGGCATCTGAAATTTTATTGAATAATATCATTTATTATTTTTAATAAAAATTTAACAAGATTCGCTTGAATCAACTTGTGACATATTTTGTTATATTTTCGGAAACCGGTGTCAGAACAGACAATTATTGTCGGTTACAGCCGTTGAAGGCACAATAGAGACACCTAGTTTGTGGTTGTTGAAAATAAGAATTTTTCTAAATTTTATTCGTGAAGGTTACGTTTTCCTTTAAATTTAACGTTCGGTATGGTAAAGATAGACTGTTAAGTACTTACTAGCTACGTGACCCGGCGTTGCACGGGCTATCTCGAATAATGCGTCATTCCTTGACGGAGAGAAAAAGTGAGGTCATGTGACACATGCCCAACATTCTCTCCTAAATAAATAAGGAGAAAAGAGCGGTTCAATCATTCCATCCGCGTAAAGGATTCAAAATATACTTTTAAAAAATCACAAAAATAATCTTTATTTTGTAAAATTACGATTCCGGATCTATTTTTTGTCTGACTTTAGTACGGAAGGAATGAGATAACCCAGCGTTGATCGGAATCCGTATTTTTTTAATATGCCCGCCTCCAGTTTATATGCACATGAAGCAAGATGCACTGAGTACATGAAATCTAAAAGTGAAACCTCATAGAAAACAATAGTTTTAGTAAAAACCCTATATGAGCGATTTAATTTTCCCTGTTTCTTTATATCAATTACCAAAACCCACACAAAACTCTATCCACATTGACTTGTTGCATTGTTCAGGTTTCCATATTGCAACAATACATTTTTTTATTTCTGTCAGCGTCACTTTTTTATTGTTGTTGTAACAATGATCTTTAAAGTAAACGACTTCAACAATAAAATAAATTTTGAATTGCGCTGTAACAATGAAAAGTATTGTTATAAAATATCCGAAACAATGAAAAGTATTGTTGTAAATTAGTTTTTAATTAATATCTTTTTCACTAATTAAAATTTCGATATTTAAATGGCCGAAATGGATTCCTTGAATTATTCCCCATCTTTTGGTACTTTCCGCGCGCTTCTCCGTTCGGCGGTTCGTGAAAAGATAGAAGGACATACATACATACGTTTGTTTACCTTCGAATTTTAATAGGATAGATTTTTATTACATACTTTTCGCTTCTTTTCAAATATTATACTTCAAATACAACTTGAATTTTCATTATAAGTATGTAAGACTGCTTTCCTCGTAAAATTGTGAAATGTTTTAAGCACCACTTTAAAAGAAAATATATTTTTTATAGATATTTCTAATCAACAAAACTCTACGTTCTGAAGTTTTATTCACATTTTTGTTATATACGCGTACAGATCTATTAGTCTGCGGCGCAGTATCGTAGAAAACAAAGTGCAATATAGAAAACTAATTAGTCATGATAAATTCTAATTCGCAAGCTGCATAGATAATCGTACGTAGCGCTGAAATGTTTCTGCGATGGAAACTTATTCTCCAGAAAAAAACATAAAAAGGAGGGAATTTTTGAGAACTTTTTTTTTTTTTCGATTTAAATTAGATTTGTAGTTTTACCTTCAGGCTCGAGAATAACCAAGCTGTAGGAGGAAATGAATATGCAACAGGCAATATTCTAATCGTAAGAGAAACATTCATCCACAAACCACTTTTTTAACTTTGCATATTGCCTTAGCAAATCCTAACTGGAGCCGTTTGGATTGAAGTAGTAATTAGATGGGATCAGAGGGATTTTCCAGGTGAAGACACTATCTTCCTGGCTAACGCCCTTAATTCTCTTATTGTAATTTAAATGTGTAATACTTAGTTAAAAATTTCTACCATATTAAAATTGTGTTCCACCTGGAAAATAACTATTTTTTTTAATGCCAATAAAGTTAAGCGTAAGCATTTGAATTAAGAGCTTTTGGGGGTGTTTTCCGCTATTAGAGAACGCACTTTTCAAAAATATTTCTTACAATTAGTTAACATCACCCCCAAATTTCAAGTAACTGGACATCATGATGTTGATTAGTTAGTGAGTTTAGAGCATATGCAAAAACTAGTGGGGGTAATAACATGCAGCATTAACATGTTATTGGTCGAAGCAATTTTTACTGCTATAACCTTAGCATGGGCAGAAAAAAAATGAGAGTAAGTTTTGATCATTGAATTGAAATTTATTGCTGTATTGAAATTCAAACCAATTTTGATACAACAATGAAAATCATTGTTAGAAATTGTGCTTGAAATTATTCTGAAATATTAAATAAAATTCAACAACTGTTGTATTATAATTAAATTCGAGTAACTGAAAAACAAATGTTTTGAATTTTACGACGGTGAAAAAAATAGTTTTTTTTTGTGCGATAACCTATTTCGAAGTCGTTGCGAAAAAAATTTTAAAATTTCAATTAATTTGTAATTGTATTTAAAATTTTGTTCCGCTCGATCTGAGCACCTTCTACCCAGGAATGAGCTACCTGCCAGATTTCATGTTCCTAGCTTCTGCGGTTTAAGCTGTGCTTTAATATATCAGTGAAGATATCTTCTTTTATATTCACTGTAAAAAGTGTAGAAGGACATTCTTTTCTTAAACTATGCAATATTCAAATCAGTACATTTGAATGAAAGAATTGGTTTCCGCATGCTTCGGCAGGTCGGAATTTCTTCTTGGTCTTAGACTGCCAGAGGCATTTACTAGGAACATTGCAAAGTAAAGAAAGTAAAAAAGCCGAGAAAATTAATGGATTGCCTTAGAAAAATTATCTGCCCGAGCGGCGTTCGAGCAAATCAGGGAAGTCCCCTCTCGCAGTGCCCGAACACCGTTCGGACACTGCGAGAGGGACTTTGATTTATTTTTCTTTCTTCATTCTTTCATTTCATTCATTCTTTTCATTTCTTTGATTAATTATTTTTTTTTAAATTTTATTCTTTTTATAATAGTATTAGTTCCGCGTCTTAACATATGAAAAAGAAATAAAAAAGTTTCGTTTTAATTCACGTTGTTATCATACAATTACCGAATGTGATAATCAGCTATTCAAGTGGAAGACAATTTCAATATCATCCTTCAGCCTGTTTCACGGCGATGAGTTTTATAAATTAGGTTCAATAGAAGACAGTTATTTTATCATGTCTGGAGCCGTGAGAAGCTTACTACGATATTTGATCTTAATGTACACGCATAAGACGAGAATATTCTTTCCACAAGCTCTTTGTTCATAAGAGGCATTAAGTAATTTATTGCCTTGGCACTGTGTGATTGGTACTCTTCCTTAACTGCTACCCAGTAGGGTTTCGAATAGCATAAATTTAATTTTCATACGAAGTTGATGAAAAAATTCTATAACATTTTAATTTTTATTTTAATCCCTTTTGTGTTTCAATCCCTTACCAACATTACCTTCGCGTACCCCCAGGGGTACACATACCACAGATTTGGAATAACTGGCATAGAACCAAAATCTGTAAGCGAACATGAATCTCCACTGTGTACATATAAAGCCGTACAGAAGAACAAAACCATACAAATTGATGACGACGAAAATGATTCGGGCTCATCCCGATTCAAAGGAAGCTGAAAATGTTTCGAAATTGTCATGAATCATTTTTTATTATGCACAATTTTTACATCTATTTTCATAAAAATATGATGAATATTTGGAAAGGTATTAAGGTTTCTTTAGAATATCTGAAAATATACGAATATTTCTTGCTTATAAAACACAGAGTTTTACGTTAATTTTTTCAAAACTTACATAATACTCGAAAATATGTTAGAGAATTTTAAAAAAAACTTGAAGTGAATGCTTTGAATATTTGAAGAAATATGAGTGCAAGTAGTACATACTTTTTAACTGCGCTTGACCGAAACGTAGAGTTAATTTTCTTCCAATCCGTCGTAGCTAGACATCTAATGCAGCTTATATAAAATTTACAGTTGAATACCATTAAGATTTAGAAAGATTTTGGCAGTATTTTTAAATTTGAATCTTCGAACAGCAATATTGAAATTTATGATACTTGAATATCCAGAGTATCCATATAAACTTATAGATTAAATACATAATTATAATTGCAATTCGACGATTAATACAGAAAAATCCATGTCTAAACTTTATTGATTTGAAGAAAACACCTCATATTTTTTTGTCATTTAGTGGTTGAGAGGCCTACAACTTCCTAAATCTAAATGGTATTGAAATGGAATTTTTTTATATAAGCCGTCAAAAATACCTGGCTTCGACGCTATGAAAGAATATTTACTTTATAATTCTCACATGCTGAATTAAAAAGTATTTACAACAAATACTGTTATTTCCTCAAATATTTAAGGTATGAACTTCAAATTTTAATACAATTTTCTCCAACATTTTGTCGAGTATTCTGCGAGTTTCTCAAAATTTGTAGTAAAACTGCGCATTTTATAAGCAAAAAACATGCGAAAAATTTGGGATGTTTTAAGAAAAAGAAATTTATATCTTCCCGAATATTAAAATTTTTTAATGAAAATACATGCTCATAAGAAGCAAAATGATTGATGAAAGTTTCAAAACATTTTCAGCTTCCTGGGAAGCGGGATGATCCCAAATCATTTTCTTCTTTATCAATTTGTAGACTTGTCCTTTAATGTCCTTCGACAAAATCTTCACTGTAAAATGTGAGTTCCAACGATTGAGGGTCCCATGATTCTTTACAACTGATAGTGAACAATTGTATTCAAATAACCTCCAAATGTTTTGCATTTTACCAATCTTTCAATACTTTTAGCCATTAGTGTTTGCGGCGGAAACCGTACATAATGAAGGTTAATCGCATGAAGAGACTTGAATTTGCAAAAAAGCATGAAAAAGACCCACCTTTTGGAATTCTATGATTCTTCCGGACGAGAGTAATTAAATCTCTATGGTTCAGAGGAACATAAAAAAAATTATGGAAAAGAAGCAAAGCTATATCCAATAAATACGACAAGAAATGTTAAGAAGGGGTGGTTCGAATCTGGTTTGGGGTTGCGTAGTAGCTTCTAGAGAAGGCAATTTAGTTGTAATCGATATAAAAATGAAAAGATATAGCATCTATATATCGATATTGATTAAAAAGGAAAGAGCAATCTTCAACCAAGCCATTGAAACGACATTTTCCTGCGAAAATATTTTCTTTATAATTATTATAATTCTTTTTCAAACCTTTGAATGTAAATATGTGTTTATCTATAACACTATCTAAACCAAGTTTTAACAACCTTTCAGGCGCGGTGCACAACCCCGATTTTAACCTGACAACTCATGAGCGACCGAATGTCGGAGAAACGATATGCAGCTTGAAGTACATTGCTAACTGTTGGGTACCGACCACAGACCTCCGGAAGTGCCAAAAACTAATTAGCTGACGTATTTAGCATTTCCCTATGGCGCGGGACAGAACGGAAACCGCAATTTCTTACTTCAGTACGTACGGCAAATATGTGAGCAGTACCCACATACTTTATGTGCATTTCAAACCCACTAATCAATTCAATCGCATTTCTCCTCTAATGACTTATCTGGTTGAAAACAGAATTTGCATTGGGAATTACATGGAATTTTTCTATCGGAATTTAAAAATTTAAACCTCATCTCGAGGCGCTAGCTCACACTAAGTACTCTTATCCTTTAATATTCGCCTAGTTGTATTAAGTTTTTATTACTTAATTACGTCGCTTTTAAATTTAAAAGCGGAAGTATTTCTAATAAATACGGCTCAATAAAACAATTAGAAGTTCTCTACAGAATAATTTTTTAATAAAAAATTCTAGAAAAAATTTAACTTATTCGATACATTTAAATAATAAAACATAATATCGTTTTCTATATTTTCATTTATTTAAAATAATACAGTTAATGAAAATTTTATAACAGGTTGTTTTTGTCACACTTTGTTGTTTCTAATTCTGATGAATCTTGAATATTCTGTTTGACCTTCAAACATACAAAAGGGTTTTCTGAATGAACACATTATGATATCTCTAACAGTCACAGAATTTAGGGTTAATTATGATTTCTTCTCTAAATCATAGACGTATTGCATGTAGGTTTCTTTGCTTCTTGTGGAGTGGAGCTAGAATCGCTTATCAAAAACAGTGTTTAAATCGTGGCGTATTTAATGCAACTATATGTTCCTTTTATATGTGGCCAATTCCTTTGAAACCAATCATAGTTTCGGGACGCCTAAATGTTCCGTTTTCTGAAAAAGAGCAGACTACATTAACGACCTCGAAAACAGCTTAAAAATCAAAAACATTCGAAGGCTGTATCAGGACGATGACTTACATGTTCCTGCATATTCCGAAGCTATCGATCCGCTTATAAATAGATGTAATTAAACTACTATTCTTGAGTTAACAGATGGCGAAAAAATCTCAAAACATTAAGGAAATGAACCACTTTTACTCCAGGTCCCTCCAAATGATAACAACATCAGCCCGGACATAAAAGTCCAAGCTATAAATTAAAGAAATAAAGATGTCTAAATACGTTGTTGAATATTTTTAAGACTGCTAGAATTTTTATATAAAAAATATTGAACTAAAATAGTGGTAGATCTTCTATTAATATTTTCATTCCAAACCAAATGTTTACTTTTAATGATGTCCTTTAATGTGTAAATTACCTCTTGAAAATAAATGCTAATGATTCAAAGGGAAGTCTGTTCAAGCAATATATACTGGATTATTCCGTATGAAAATTATCCGTCTTTCAAACATTCGCGTATTGACGTTAACTCTAGAAATATTGCGATCTTTTCAATTGACCAATATTCATACGTTGTAAATTCTTTTATTACAAAGCAACATTTTGTAAAATGTAAGCTGACAGATTGAGAAAAGAAACTGGGCGAATTTCAAAATGTTTCAGATAAGCATAATATTCTTATTGGAGAGACAGAAAGTCAGTTACGTTTTAATTTATTATCATTAAAATTTTTTTGAAATAGTGGAATCTGATATTTCTGAACATTATTCGAAATTATATGCATCATGTATAAACTGTAATTTTGCAATCAGGTTACTAAATCAATTTCAGACAAAAAAATATTGTTAGCCCCATAATTTACTTGTTTTATCAATTATATAATTAAATGAAACATTCTATTTTGGTAATGCGTTGTCATTTAATTCAGTTGAGAACTGAAAGGGCTACCAAACTGTTAATGTGTTTCACGTAAATTTTGTATTGAATTTTAACATCACTGATTCTTTTTGTTTTATTTTTTAAGTTTAAAATTGCGTTATATCAATGCACGAACGGCATCGGATTACAGTTCAGGAGTTAGGAAAGATCCTACAAGGCATTTAAAAGATAAATTCGAAATCATCTGACCCTTTAAGCTCTTTTAACACGATCTAAGCACCACTTGAATGTTTAAATCTTGCTTCTCCATGATTTTCGAAACACATAGAAATGTAATAGTCTGCAACAACGCATAGTATATTTTGAAACAAAGTAGTATACCTGGAATTGACCATTTGAAAGCCATTCATTGTCGCTTTTTATCACTTCCGCTTGCACCTGCTATCGAGGGTACACTTGACTTTTAGGCAGATGAATTACATTTTCCCCTTATAGTCCAATGTAATTAAACCGAAAAATCTCAAATACTGTTGTTTGTAAATTTTAATAGATTGCACTGAATATCAAGAACGCTGAGTGATAATTTCAAAAAGAACTGAAATTTAAAAATTCAAATATAAAAAATAGCGGACCTTCTGAAGGAAATAATCCTAAAAACTTTTTGCAAAACAATTTTGTCGTCTAGGAATAAATAAATCAAAATAAAATGGAAAATAAAAGGAATAAATATAATTCCTTTTTTGCATTATTCAGAGAAGGTATCAAGTGTTCGAACAAAGATTTTCTTTTCAAACATTTATAAAATTTTAAACCTTTTAAGTTCTGAATTGTAAAAATGATATTATATTAATAAATATGTAACGCAAATAGTTCGGTTGATAGCAGAGCTCAGCTATCTAGTATACGCTTTACGTTTAGGCACTTGAAATACATTCGTCTCTTACAATCCTCACAATTTGACGAAAGCATATAAATAATTTTGTTTGTAAATCATAACTTTAACTTGCTAATAAAACAAATTACAATTATGATTATTGTGTAAATAAAGCTAATTAAGTTTTCTTAAGATATTAAATTAAAGCTAAGCTTGCATCTGGACAAGTTTTCCGGTAGGAGCAATTTTTTTTCTAAAAATAAATATTAATGCCGTCAAAATGTTTAATTTTTCCGATGATAATTTTTTTGTAGTTAGACAAATAAATCGTTTGATTAAACTACGTATCTTGAAATGTAATATATATGTATATATATATATATAATTTAGTTTAGCATTTGAAATTCCGTAATGTTTTATGCTTTTATGGAAGAAAAAATCTGTAACACATTTTAAAACCCAAAGCAGTTTGAGAATAATAATTGCCACCAAGACCATCAATTTTTAAATATTCATGGTAAGATACTTTACTACTTCAGCTTACAGCTGCTCCATATTAACTTTCTTTTTCCTTTTCATTATATCAACATCCTTGGCGCTGCCTCTACAAACCTCCTCACCACATCAGCGTTCCCTATGTATAATTTAACGTGCAACGAGCCTAATAAACGACGTATCTTCAGTGGAATCGGGTCTCGAATCAAAAGCCCTCCAGTGCAAGTTCCACCGGGCCTTGATCTTATCTTTAGACCACATCGGCCTCTATGCGAGTCCACTTGGAACCTTAAAAATTCTCACAACGCTACATTTCTTCGAATTCTTAATATTTCTAAGTAAAATTGCGAAAATTATCCCGGCCTTAAAAATTTCATTAAAAGTTGCTAAACATATAAAGAAAGTGAATTTATTGTCAATTATTTCTTTAAAATTCTGCATTATTTTATTTATATTCCATCTCTAAGGCCACTGTAATATTTCACCACGCCTTGTGTTGAAAATTAAAATTCTCCAGGATCTACAGGTTAACTTCTTTACTTAAATTCATCTTCGTCAGAGGGAAAGTCTCTCAATAGAATGGGCAGCGCCATCTATTGGCAGAGTATTAACAAATATGTCTGTCACCTGTCCAGTTATACATTTCATGTTTCAAATGATGAAAGTTCGATAAAATCTGTTTCTTATCATCAATACAAATGCTATCGAATTAAGTATCTTATTCAATACCACATGCGATAGTTTGCATTTGTATCGACGATACGGGGAATTCAAAGTGGCGGAAAAGACAAAGAAGAAATGGAAAAGTTTTATCCACCATGTGCAGATTATTATTAATGCAAAAAGCTGTGTTAAAAATTTTAAACATCAACCGAAATTAGGAAGAAAGTTTCATTATAATGCTGAAGCTTCTTAATTATAGAACCATAAAACTCTAATAATATTTTAGAAATAAAACAGAAGTTATATAGAGATAAAATCGTTCACGATTCATTTCAAGGTTTTCATTGTCCTACTTTTTGGGAATGAGATTGATCTGGAATTATATTAATTATAATTTCATTCCGGAATGTTTTAAATAGCATTAAAACATTCCGGACATTAATTACATTTGGAGAAGAAAAGACTTCACCAAAATGCAATACTTCTAAATAAGTGACTATGTTTGTTCGCCGGAGTTAAAGCATAATGCCTTAAAATTTAGAATCTAAATTTCACATCTCTTGAGACTTCAAGAAATATACAGAAAATTTTTTAAATAATCAGGTAGATTAGATTTCGAAATTGTTCGACAAAAGTTATTTGACACATTAAGAATCATTTACAGTAACTAGATAAAAACCAATTACTTCTTTTAACAAGACAAAGAATGATTGTTCGTTATCTTATTATAAAAATGTAAATCAATGGTTATGGAAGAGATTAATATGTCATTCAGTGTCCGGTCAATCGTAATTGTTCTTTTTTTTCCTTTGAAAGATACAACTGGTAATTCCGTTTAAGATAAATCATCTATCATATAAGAACTTTCACGTACTACAAGATATGCCCTAACAGCACAAGATGGTATACATCTTGAGCTAATTCCGATGATATCTTCACAATTTTCCGACGACATATTCCGATGATAACTTCATGATAATCTGTGGCATTCAGTATATCGATCAGCATCGTGTAGATATCTTAGAGCATCTGCTAATAGGGAGACCATTAAAAGTCGCTATTACCCTTTTATTATATAGGGTTGTCCACTCTAATCTTGGTCAGTATCTAATTTTTAAACCGTTAGACATATGTAAATACTTCCAATTGGAAAAAGATTTTAAATGTCGTAAATAATTATATTTTAAGCTTTTAGAGTACATAAATTCAGTGCTGAAATAATTTAGAAGTCTTGATTTTTCTTCAGTCCTTCTGTCCTACTATCATATTAGTAAAATATTCCTGACATGCTAACACTTTACGCAATGAAGAATCACACTTCTGCGATTAAACTGACAGAGTTAAGAAGCTCTAAATATTACTATTTCAGTAAATTTTTGATAATTTCTATGGCCGCCTCAAGGAATATCCCCGAATCAATGGGCGATTCATGCTCGAGGTGGTCCTTAAGAGTGGCTTAAAATAATGCGATGAAAAGCTTCATAACTCGGTCAGTTTTAGTCGCAGAAGAGGGGAAACTTTTTTATTTAAAATGTTAATGCGTCAACAGTATTTTACTAAATATGATTGATAAGACCAGGGAGACTTTATATTAATTCAGACTTCGTAATTTTCTCTGCAGTACATATATTGACTCAAACAACATCAAATATAATTTTTTACATCATTTGGAAATTTTTTCCCTATAGAAGTATATGTCGATGAAGAAAGTAGCTATTGGGTCACTATTAAAGTTAGCACCCTGTACAGAGAAGACCATCGTTTCATATTTCCATCTTTGAACAGAGCGGCATGAATACATCTAATCTTCAAAATGTTTTAAAACACTCTGAACAAGTGGCGTAGAGAGAGTAAAGGATTTTCCAGTCAGCCCTCGTCTGCTTTCCCTTCTCCACGCCCTGTCTTTACGTTACTGCTCTAAACTGCTCACCTCCTTTAGAAGGAAAAGGCGGCTCGAAAAAGAAAAACGAGCAGAGCTGTAAAATTTATTTTCAAGACAATACTGTTAAAATGCTATAATTAAAGCAATTGGTTAAAATATAATAAAAGCAACTTTGCTTCAAAACAGTCGAAATTTTTTTAATGTTAGTTATCTGAATTGAATTTCAGAAAAAAATATTGACATATTTGTTTTTCGATGAGTGTCTTATAACAAAAGGAAACGAATGTCGTACTGTCTACTCCGGCAATTCTTCCTTTTTTATTTCAATTTATTAGTATTTTTATCTTGAGTAAAAAAGAAGTATCTACATATATGGATATAAGATTCAAGTTTAATATTAAAATAATTCCTTATTCATAATCATTACAATTATATCTCGGAGTCCATCCTAGACCTCCTTCAAAACCATACTAAGCGTCGTCTTAAACCTCATTTTCCGTGCAACTGTTTTTCCTCTGTCTTCTCTTCACTTATTTGGCCATGGGGCCGAAACAGTTATGTGGAGGCTTGTGGCATGACAGCATTCGTTGTCATGCCCCATGCCTCCATCCAGGAAAAAATCTGGTTTTATACATATTCATGTAATAAACCAGAAAAAAAATTAAGAAAAACAAAATTAATCAGTGGTAGCCATTATTGTGGAGTTTACATTCACTGTCTTTTCGAGACTGCTTTCTTTCATTATTTTGTAATATTCTTTTTTTTAACTGGCAATAAGTGGTCGGGGATTGGTTGGGATGTGGGGTGAAGTCTTTGGTGAGTGGAATTGGGTACGGTTGTTATCTTGATTCTACCCATGGAAAGGCGGCGTGCTTTATAAATAACTCAATACTTCTTTCCTTTCTATTACAATTTTATTTTTATTTCTTTATTACAGTAGGGAAAATTCGCAACGACTGTTGACATTTGAAACAGTTTCAGCTAGATGTAAGAGAAAATTTTCACAACATTGTTTTGTAAACGAAATCCTAAAAATAATGTTATGAAATCCAAACGATACCTTATTTTAATCTGAATAAGTTTGAGTGCATTCTTTTTGCTCTCTGGCGTTGAGGCCCTTAGACGCGGGGTCCTCTTTGGAACAATCGGTTCAATCAGCTAAAGGCCGGAACTGTTTACGTGCATTTTCATAAAAATATCATGAATAATAAAATTTTTCGCATGTCTCTAGTTTATAACATTCAGAGTTTTACGCCACATTTTGCAAAACTTACAGAATACTCGAAAATATGTAAGAAAAACATTGTATTAATGCATGTAAATGCAGCATTGTAAAATCTATGAATACTTGAGTAAATATGAGTATTTGTACTAGTTAATTTTTAACTGCGCTTGAGCGAAACATAATGTAAATTTTTTTATTAACGTTGAAGTCAGATATATAAGGCAGCTTAGATGAAAATTCCAGTCGAATACCTTTAATATTTAGAAAGTTTTAGGCTTTGCAACTATCAGAATTTCTGTTGTTCTCAAAGAGAGAAAAAAAAAATATGAAGTGCTTTCCACAAATCAATTTTTTTAAATCCTCAATCCTGGAAGAGCAATATTTAATTTTATGTAATTTGAAATATCATCAGTGATATCTGAACTTATAAATTATTTACTTGATTAAAATTGCAATTCGACGATTAATACACAACTTTAAGAATTGTTTAATTGTGGAAAACCCCTCATCATTTTTTGATATTTCATGGTTGCAATGCCTACAACTCTCTGAATCTTATTTGTATTCAAATGAAACATTTATATAGCTGCCTTAGTTATCTGGTTTCGACATTATGAAAGAAAAATTACGCTATGTTTAGCGCATGTACAATTAAAAAGTATTTGATACAAATACTCATATTTCCTCACATATTCTAGGTATTTACTTTAAATTTTAGTACAAAGATGCTCTAACATTTTGTCGAATATTCTGCGAGTATAGCAACATTTGGCGGGAAACTCTACATGTTATGAGAAAAAAACATGCGAAAATTTACGATGTTTTAAGGAAACCTTTACATCTTCCCGAATATTCATGTTTTTCTTATGAAAATGCTTGTTAGTAATGTACATAAGAAGCAAAATGATTGATGAAATTTCAAAACATTTTCAGCTTCCTGTGAAACGGGATGAGCCATAATCATTTTCCTGTTCATCAATTTGTGGACTGTCCCCTAAATGTTCTAGGGACAAAATCTTCACTGTAAAATGTAAGTTCCCGAGATTGTGCTTCACACATAACTCCACAAATGATTGTGAACCATTGTATTGAAATTACCTCTAAATGTTTCGCATTTTAACAATCTTGCCATATTTTTGGCCTGTGCCGTTTCCGAAGGATATCGTTTATAATCAAAATTTATCACAATAAGAGATTTGTCTTTGACAAAAAGCATGAAAAAGACACACACTTTTAGAATTCTGTGATCTTTTCGGATGAGATTAATTTAATCTCTACAGTTCAGAGGAATATAAAAAAATTTGGGAAACAGGAAAATCAAAGCTCGAACCAATAAATATGACAGTAAGTATTAAGCAGGGGTGATTCGAATTTGGTTTGGGGCTGCATAGCAGATTCTAGAGAAGGCAATTTATTTGTAATCCATATAAAAATGAAGAGGTATAGCATCGATATATCGATAATGGCTGAAAAGAAATGCGCAATCTTCAACCAAGTCATTGAAAAGACATGTTCCTGAGAAAATTTTCTTCTTTATAATGATTGTATTTCTTTTTCGATCCTTAGAAAGTAAATATCTGTTTATCTGTAACACTGTCTAAACTAAGTTTTAACAACCTTTTAGGCGCGGTGTACAACCCCGATTTTAACCAGAGAAGTCATGAGCGGCCAAATGCCGGAGAAACGATATGCAGCATAAAGTACATTGCTAACAGTTGGGTACTGACCACAGACCTCCGGAAGTGAAAGAAAAGTAATTAGGTGACACTTTACTCAGCAATTCCCTATGACGTGGGACAGAACGGAAACCGCAATTTCTTCCTTCAGTACGTACGGTAAGTACGTGAGCAGTACCCAACTTCTTTCTGTGCCTTTCAAGCTGCTGATCACTTCTACCGCATTTTGCCACTAATGACTTCTCTGGTTAAAATCAGATTGTCATCGGGCATTACATAGAAATATTATTTCTGGATATAAAAATTTAAAAATCTAAACCTCCTTTCAGGTCGCTAGCACACGCTTTATAATCCTAGCCTTTAATATTCGCTTGGTTGTATTAAGTTTCTTTTACTTAATTACGACGCTTTAACTTGAAAAGCGGAAGCATTTCTAATAAATACGGCGCAATAAAACATTTAGAAGTTTTTTATAGGCATAATTACTTAATAATGAAATTTTTAGAAAAGAAATTATCTTATGCGATACATTTAAATAATAAAACATAATATCGCTTTCTGCATTTTCATTTATTTGAAATATAGTTAATGAAAGTTTTATAACAGGTATTACACTTTGTTGTTTCTAATTCTGAGGAATCTTGAATATTTTGCTCGATCTTCAAACATTCAAAAGGGTTTTATGAATTACCGCATTATGATGTTTGTAACAATCATAGAATTTAGGATTCATTATGAATTCTTCTCTAAATCATAAGCTTATTGCATGTAAGTTTCTTTGCTTCTTGTGGAGGGGCACTAGAATCGTTTATCAAACTCAGTGTTTAAATCGCGGCGTATTTAATGCAACTATACGTCCCGTTTATATGTTGCAATTCCTTTGTCACTAATCATAGTTTTGGGACGCCGAAATGTTCCGTTTTCTTAAAAAGAGCAGACAACGTTAACGATGTCAAAAACAGCTTAAAAATAAAAAAAATACGAAGGTAGTACCTAGTATCGCGATGATGACTTGCATGTTCCTGCGTATTCCGAAGCTATCTATCAGTTTCCCAATACATGTCATAAAACTACTTTCATTGAGCTAAGAGATGGCGATTAAATCTCAAAATCATAGGGAAATGAAAAATTTTTCCCTGGTCCCTGGAAATGATAACAACATGAGCTCTGATTTCCGTTTACCAGCTCGGACATTAAAATCCAAGCTATAAATTAAACAAACATAAAAAGCCGCTATAACCATGTAAGTTTTGAAGTGTGAGAAATTTTATATTGAAGAAAGTGGAACTAAATAAGTGGTAGAGCTTTTATTAAATGTTCCATCCATCCAAATATGTGTTTTTCTTACGTCTTTATTGTGTAAATTCTCTTGAAAATAAATGCGAATGATTCTAAGGTAAGTCTTTTCAAGCAATGCATAAAGGAGTATTCCGTATGCAAATTGTCAATCTTTCAAAGTCTCGTATTAGCGTTAATTCTAGAAAAATTGCGTTCTTTTCAATTGACGAATATTCATAAATTGTACATCCTTTTATTGCTAAACGCCATTTTGTAGCATGGAAGGCTGACAGTTCATGAAAAGAAACTGAGCTAATTTTAAAATTTATCATATAATCGTAGTATTCTTATTGGAGAGTCAGAAAATCAGTTACGTTTTAATTTATTATAATTTAAATCTATTTTAAAATAGTTGAATCTGACATTTCTGAACATTATTCGAAATCATATGCGCCATGCATAAACTATAATTCTGCAATAATATCACTAAATTAATTATTGCTAAAAATATCGTTAACCCCTTAACTGGCTTATCTTATCATTTTATCTAATTAAATGACCCATTCTATTTTGGTAATGCGTTGTTATTTTAATTGAGTTGAGAATCTGAAGGGCAAATAAACTGTCAATGGATTCCCACGCAACTTTTGTATAGAATTAAAACGTCACTAATTGAATTTGTTTTAAATTATAAGTTTGAAATTTCGCTAATTCGACGCACTCAAGGTCCCAAGCTATAGTTGAGGGGCAAGGGAAGATTCTACATGACATTTAAGTGATCTCTTGGAAATCAACTGAACCTCTAAGCTCTTTTAACACGATGTAAGTACCCCTTGAATGTTTACATCCTGCTTCTCCATGATTTTCGAAACATATTATACATGTAATACAACAACGTATAGTTTATTTTGAAACATCATAGTATTACTGGAAATGGCCATTTCAAAGCCATTCATTGCCGGCTGCTACCAATCCTGCAGGAAATGGCTATCTAGCGTACACTTGACTCTTAGACAGGTTGTCTCTTATAGTCCAATGCAATTATAATGAAAAATCTCAAAGCGGTGTGGTTAAAATTTGAATTGGGGTTGCATAGCAGCTTCAAGACAAGGCAATTTAGTTGTAATGGATATAAAAATGAATTGATATAGCTTCGATATATCGATATTCATTGAAAAGAAAAACGCATCCTTCAACCAAGTCACTAAAACGACAGTTTCCTGAGAAAATATCTTCTTTATAATGATTCTGTTCTTTTCTCAACCCTGAGGAAGTGAATATCTGTGCCTTTATAATACTATATCTGAACTAAGTTTCCTTTAAGGAAGTTCCTTTAACTAAGTTTCCTTTAACTAAGTTTCCTTCTTCCCTCTAAGTTTCCATCCTTTTAGGAGCTGTAACCCCCTACTTTCTTCAGTACGTACGGTAAGTTCGTGAGCAGTACCCAACTGCTTTCTGTGTATTTCACGCCGCTAATCGCTTCTCCCGCATTTTTCTACTAATGATTTCTTTAGTCAAAATCGGATTTCGAATAGAGCATTACATGGAAATAATCTATCCTATTATAAAATTTAAAAAACTCAAAATCATTTCAGGCTTCTTACAATTAACCTTTAATACCGTCTGGTTGAATTAAGTTTGGTTTTACTTAATTATGCCGCTTTTAACTTCAAAAGCAAAGGTTATTTCTATTAAATACTACTCAATAAAACAATTACCACTTTTCTACAGGTAAAATTTTTAATAAAAATTTCTATAGAAAAAATCCACTTATACGGTACATTTCAATAATAAAACATATCATCGTTTCATACACTATTTTATAGTTAATAAATGTTGTATAACAGGTATTACACTTCTTTCTTTCTAATCCTGATGAATCTTGGATAATATGCTCGAACTTCAAACATTTAATAAGAACAGAACGTTGTCTCTTACCCCCGTACACGTGACCAGACCGGTTATTGAACGATTTGATGGACAAAACACGGGGATTTTATTTAAGATAAGAACAAAAAAAACGCTATATATAGCACAGTCATTTACATTTTTACAAATATTTAACAATTTCTGAATTAAAAAATTATGTGCTCTCGAACAGTCATAGAATTCAGTCTCCTTTATGTTTTCTTTAAATGATGAGCTTATTGGCTGTGAGCTTCTTTGCTTCTTGCGAAGTGGCGCTGGAATTGCTGATGAAACGCAGTATTTAAATCGGGTCATATTTAATTCGACTATACGTCCCGTTTATAAGTTGCCGATTCCTTTGTCCTTAATCATAGTTTCGAGAAGCCGAAATGTCCCGTTTTCTGGAAAAGAGCAATCTACGTTAACATTGTCAAAAACAACTAGAAAAATCAAAAACTCCGAAGGCAGCGCCTAGTATCGCGATGGATGAATCGCATGTGCGTGCAGATTCCGCTATCCTTTTCCAAATGCATGTCATAAAACTAACAGATGGCGATGAAACCTCATAATCACAAGGAAATATAACCACTTTATTCCTGGTCCCTTGCGCAGTATTGCCCGTCTCGGTGAAGTGCCATAAAACAATTCTTGGTCCTTCCAAAAGAAAACTTCAACTCAAACTTACGTTTACCAGCCAGGACATTCAACACCAAGCTATAAATTAAAGGAACAAAGGTCGCTTTAATTGCCGGTTAAGTTTTGTTTGTGGGATTATTTATATATAGAAAGTTAAATTAAAATAATGGTAGAACTTTTATTAAAACACCCTTTCCATCCAAATGTTTGTTTTTTCCTACGTCTTTTAACGTGTGAATTATCTCTGGAAAATAAATGCAAATCCGAATGATTCTAAGGGAAGTCTGTTGAAGCAATACTTACTGAATTATTTTGTGTGCAAATTGTCAGAATTTCAAACAGTCTGGCGTTTATTCTAAAAAAGTGCGCTCTTTGTAATTGACGAATATTCATACAGTGTAAATTCTTTTATTGCTGAACACCATTTTGTAACATGGCAGCTGAAAGTTTAAGAAAAGAAACTAATTAAGTTGTCACACAAGTTTTCCTCTAATTTTAATAATTTAAAAAAATATTTTTGGCATAATTTACAACAATACTCTCCATTGTGTAAACACATATTTAATTGTGTGTTTCTCGTACATTGTTGAGAGATGAGGTAATATGCTAATACATTTTGTTTTACATTTTATATCATGAAAATGTTTGTGGAATCTGTAAACCAAGCTTTCTGAGATTTACGTATATTGAGATTACGTATATATCCAGTAACGTGAATTATTATGGTTGCAATCTTTTCATTCTTTTTTCAGCTAACATGTCTCTAGCCGTAATATGTGAAGCGTCATTTTAATTTTGAAATCAAATACATTAAAGAGATAACTAGCATAATATATGTATCGTTGAAGCGAATAAAACCACTTTCGGAAATGATATATCGGTAGCTATTTTTAATACTTTTATTTTGCAATAGAATTTAAAATATCTCTAATGATATATCCGTATGAGCGAGATGGTATTTGCTTGTTTATTAACTTGTAACTGAAATCTTTATTTGAAAACATTATTTAAGAGAATAATAATGTCTCCTCATTCCGCTGATGATTTTCTAGACATTTGGAAAAAAGTAAAGATCAGGGAACTAAACAAAGGAAAAAACTTAAATATTGTTCGGATCCCTTTTAATTGAATAGATAGGGCGCCATGATGGCATAGTGGTAAAGGACCAGATGTTTGTACTGAAATTTATGCGTATGGGGCCATTTGCACGTTAAATCATAAGTAATGGTCAAACCCCCACCATCTGGCTTGTTGCGGAAGTTTGGAGAGAGAGGTGCTAGCTCAGGTGATGTTCTTGTCATCCGATCGCGGAACAAAATTTCGAAGTACCTTCCAAACTATTTCTCATATTGCTTCAAAATGGATTTTACTAAAAATAAAATAACTCACGAATAAATGGTGATAATTTAGCATTCGTAAACTATTTAAATAAAGAAAAAATAATTAATTAAATAAATGTTTCGTTCTTTTATTCAGCAAGAAAAACATATCTCCCCATTTACTTTCGATGATGGATAGTATTGTAGTAGATAGCGAAATTTTATTGTACGACGAATATTTTGACGGAAAAAGTTTTTACTATTCAGAAGCTATCCTTTTTGAATACTTTTTATTATATCTGGTATAGATTCTGATGATATCAGAGTTTTCGTGGTTGGACACTGGAAGTACTATTTTTGTGACAAGAAATATTTATTTCATTCTTTTTCTGTCATAGAAAAAAAAAATCTCAACAATCTTGATTCTTCGCTCGCTTTTTCTTTATAACTAGAGTATCAGACTATAAGGTGTTTACATGAAGATAAATACTCCATCATAATCCATTTCAATCATATTTTACGGAACTTTCTCATTTTTACTTTCTAATAAACGAAGTATATAAAGGTTTGTTTCGTTATAATAACGTGTCGTTTGGAAACAACACGAGGGCTGTTTTGATATTGATCTCCTAATTTTGAACAGCTGTCAGATGGCAAGGATGACACCGAAGCTGGTAACCCCATTCCGAACATCCGCACCACACTAGGCGGAGGACGTTTGGCCACTACGTATGATTTGGCCTAAAACTGGCCTGCATACTCGCGGATATTCGGTGGAATCGGTTCGAACCTGGAAGCCAGGACCGTACCACTAGACTACCATCTAAAATGTATATAATGTTTCCTTTGTTGTAATCCGAATCATAAATTGCGACATGTTCTTGCGAAATATTTTGAGGGAGCAGAGGAAGGGGAACAACGCCACTTGCAGGCTCTGCCAACTCCCGTAACACACCATTCGTTACATTAACTGTTTAATCCAGAGGCGACATTTTTCTTCTAGCACCTTTGAAACCGGAAATTTTGAATTGGACTCTCCCAACCTGGGTGCTCTTTTACCCCACCACTCCCTGCTATAACCTTCCCTTAAGGCGCAGGTAAATGAGCTGTGGTTGGCGAGGATAATTGGACCCCTTACATCGCTTATCTTCTAAGCGAGCTCAGAACGTCACCTCCCCTCAAAAGAAGCCAACCGCCTGAGGCCAGTCTTCGTCGCTGTTAGGGGGAAATTTTTAGACTGCCTCGCTCGGTGTGAGAGGGTTAATGAGTGCATATGCTTATAAGAAGCACTAAATTGAAGGCGCTATATTGTGTAAGTATACGAGAAAGTCGAGGAGAGAAAATCCTCACTGATTTTCTAACAAGCTGCTATAGTAAAGTTTCGGAAGTGTAGTGTTGTGAGTTACAGTCTTTAAGATGTTCTTTCGTATGAGGATTGAGATTTCGATACTTTTTAATGTAGAAATAATTAAAATTTGTGCAAAAATGGGAGCACTGCTTTTATCGTGTCTGTGTGTTGTACAATCACATACCTTCCGATTAATCTGTGTTAGGAATTATAATTTCTGCGTAAGAAATACAATATATATTTATAGAAATTTCATAATAATATATAAACTGAATTTTCAAACTGTAGAAAACTTCCAATTATGCATTTAAAAAATTTATAAATTTTCTTATAAGAGTGTGTAATCAGTTTTATAAGAAAATTTTTTAAACATCTATAGTAAAATTCAACATTTTTAATGTGGCAATGCAGGAACTAATTCAACAGGTAAATTTTAGGCTGATTTCAGCCTCTAAATTGCTTGTAAAAATTCCTGCGCAGAGAATTGAAATGCTGATGAAATCCATTTAGACGAGGAAAAGACAAATGAATCACTCTGAAATTTTGAGATGATGCGATGTCCGGACAGGAGATTCAAGTTTTTTACTCGATAATATTGCCATAATTTTTTTAAAAAATTAGATAGTTTGAGCTACAGTCTCAGGCATTGGGTGCAAAAAATGAAGCAAGACTTAATTCATGATTTCCTATTTAAAGATGCTCTTGCCACAGGCGTTCTAGTTTTTTACTGTTGGACATCCAGTTTTCCAAGTGGTTTTGACCGCCTCTTAATTTAAAGGTTTGCTGATCAATGTTTTTTGCCAGTTTAATAGAAACTGATAATTTTGCATTGTAAATAATTATGGCACATGCGTTTTATAAGATTGCACCTCTCTATTTATGATTTTAATTCTCACTTTTTATTTGGTGAAAATTCTTTGATTTAAATGAAATGTATCAACATAAATTAGTTTGAATCTCTTTGAAAAGCTTTAAGACAAATTCGTTAATTGAAAACATATCACCGAGATTTCAATCCAATAATAATGTTAAACGGCATTCTGTGGTGCACACCGCTGCTAAACAGTTCATCTCCAATGTTTACCAAAAATTTAAACGAGACAGCCATTTAAAAACACATTTGCTTATCCACCAAGAAATAAAACCATACAAATTTGTGGAAAATCTTTCATACAAAAGGACTACTTTACAGACACACGGCGTCGTCAACCCGGGTGAAAAACATGCGAAGTTTGCGATAAAAGATTCACATTAAAGCATCATTTATAGATGCATATGTCTATCCATACAGGAGAAAATCGATTTTCAAATGAAATTTGGGGAAAATCATTCACACGAAAGGATTCATTGAATGAACATGCCCTTATCCGTAAGGATAACAAACCATTTGAATGTAAACTCTGCGGTAAGAAGTTCTCATCCCAAAGCAGCTTAAACAGTTATAGAAAAACTCATAAACCTAAATGAAGAAAAACCCTAGAAGAAAAAATTTACTAAGCCATATGTGAAGCAACATATGCCTCATTTGTGGCTATTTTATTTCGAAAAGCCCCTTTCCTTTCCGGGCTTTAATTTATTTATACTCCTAACATTCTTACCCTATTTATTAACATTTTAAAAAAAGATTATTTTATGTCGTGTACAAATATAGGTTCAATGTTAGAAATTTTTACTTTCTATTGGACTCGATTCTTTTGTGAATTTTTCTCGGGATTATTATTCTAAATGTTGTGAATATTTTTTTAAGAATTTCCTTTATCTTTTAAATGCAGACGAATAAAAACTGGCGCTTAAGAATGTTATTTCCACTTTTATTTATTTTATATGCATTTTTATGCGTACTGTATCGAACCAGAGGAATATCGATTTTATTCTCTTAAATAAGACAGGCATTGCTATAATTAAAGAAAATATATTCCCACATAGTCTTTTTTCCTATACATATTCGAATAGGTTGGAATATCATTTGTTATTTATCCGACTTATTATACATTTTACTTTTAACGAATCTTTTTCTGAAATGAAATCATATCACTCCCTAACTGTAACCTTTTCAGCAACCGATAGCTGTATTCCTTACTTTATAATACTCCATCTCTCTGGAGGTGCACTCAGATATATTTTATGTCAATTTCCGCTCTTTATAAACAAACACTCGATAGACATGAACTTATACAGAAGTATTGTTTCGATCCATTAGGGTGGGAGCTGGCATTTAACTTTTACTTTCAAACAATAAGTTATCCCGTAAAAGTTTATTATACTAGAAATTGCGATTTAAAGTGGGAAAATAAATGTAAAGTAACTGAAGCTCTTTTGAATCACTAACTTATAATCAACACATTGTGTGCGGGATACGAATTGGATGCAAGATGAAATAAAAAGACAAGCCGTAACGTGTTTTGCTCTGTTTATACCATAAAATAGTAAGTGAAGGTATTCTACAGATATCTATTTACATGCCCAACTTGTACTCAAGTCAAATTCTTGAATACAAAGTTCCATGTTAGGCAATTCGAGGAAAGCTTATTTTTACGTTTCCCGCTTTAAAATATCTTAAATAAAGCCATCTATTTAAAAAGAGAAACACGGGAATGTACATATATTTGAAACTTTCCAGATTGGTAAATTTTGTTTCGAGATTACCGTAGTGATAAGAAATGACAAGAGTAGAATAGAGAATAAGAGAAATATATAATAGAGAGCATAATAAAAAGAAAATGACATTTTTTCATTAATGCATAATTGTATTCCTTTTGTTTTGTAGATTAGTTTTCCGTTTAAATAAGTGAATTTAATGCAATTTATTTCCCGAAAACTCTTCCTGCTTTTGATTGCAAAATGAAGCAAACGGGGGCTTTAAACTGAATCAGTGATTGTATATTAGATTACTTTTGTTTCGAAGGTTAAATTTAAATGTACTATTATGGCAGTTGATTGTAAGAGAAATTCGATTACCTTTCTCAACTTTAAAGGAGACACGCTCGAAATAAAAATATTTTTGAAACATATAAAGCCGTTCGGGAAAGAAGTAAGGATTGATGTTTCGATTACTTTTATTTGGCAATAAAATTTAAAATATCTTTAATGACAGTTCCGATTAATGTAAATTTGATTTGCTTGTTTATTAATTTTATTTGAACAAGTGAAATTAACATTTGCTTTATCGAATAAAGATTTCTTTCTGTTCTATAATAAATTTTGGTCATATTTGGAGAAATGTAAATGTGTGGAACACAAGCAAAGAAATAATGAAAAAAACTAAAATATCTTTTTAATCTCTTTAAATAAATAGTAGTTGATAATTTCTGATATAATAAACTATTTACATTACGGAAAAATAAGTGAAATGTTCATTTGTTTTAATAATAAAAAGTCCAACATTGTTGTGAAAAACAAATGCAAAGTCGATAAAAAAATATTTTCAGATCAGTAATGATGCTTTTTATTGTATCCCCTGTGAACACTGGTGACAACCGAAGCTCCGTTGTTGGACAAGAGAAAGTAGCTACTCTCTGTGAAAATAAGGCATTTCTTTTAATTCTCTTGTTTTGACATCTCTATGAATAACAAAGGAGAGATGTGTGTGTGTTGATGCTGTATAGGACAAACCCCCCGCTACACCGAAAGCTACGAAATTTGGTACAAACGTATATTTGAGAACGGAAATGTGTGACTGGGTAAAATTTTTTTCGAAATATTAATCATAATTTTACTTACTTAAAGTGAAATTAAATGTTTTTCTTTTATTTATGATATTCTTTAGCTTCAATTTATTTCTGTCCTCCTTTTGTTGGAGCTAATGTTTGAGCTAAAGTAGGTCACTTTAGAATTAGAATATTATCATTGTAACGAATTTTTTTTATTTTAAGATAGTGTAAAAAGTAGTTGCTCTTCTAGCGTGACTGACAATATCTGAGGTAAACTCAGTCATGCACGATGGCTGACCCTCGCAAACTTTTTGTTACGGTTATACATTGGCACTCCATGTCCATCCCAGAATTTCATAATACTCGTGAAGTATGTAATGCTGGTTTATTCTCCAATGTGGTTTGAGATAAAAATGAAGTCGAATTGCCAGTAAGGTGCCCAACATTTCTGGAAAATGATTTCTCTTGCAAGGCAGCTTCCAGACAGTGCTAAGCAAATTATTTTCAAAGTATTTTTCAAATAATTCATATTTTGCGCATCCCGAACATCTATTATTATTTATTAACAATGCTACATGGTTCTAGAAAACACATCCGGGAATTAGCAGTTAGGCATATTCTCGGCGCCAGAGAAAAGAAGACGAAGAACTCGGGTGGTTTGAGTTTGTTCAAGCTTCCTAAACTCAATTTCGAAGCAGCCGATTATATTGATTTAATTGATTGGTCAAACTGTGTTGTAACAGAGCTACCTCTTATAATCCATATAAAGGAAAAAGACTTGAAAGAAATGTGCACAGAAGAACAGTTTCCAATACTAACTTTCGAGGAATTTCCATGTCGCACGCAATCTGTTGAAAGATGTGTTAAACTAATATCTGAAGCTGCAATGAAAGTTTGCGGTGAGACTAGCGAGAAATTTATATATTAGTGCCAAACTTCTAGCAAGGAAAGAACTTCCAACGTTTGACTACAAGGGATAATACTATCTAACACCAAATATTCAATATGCATGAGGTATTATATACATTTCAAATTTGTAGATTTTTGTTCTGTTTTCTATCTGCATGCAATTCAAGAAAAAAATATGCTGGTAATAATTTCGTAAAAGAAAATTAAATAGAAAGTTAAATTACGTAATAATTATAGAATTATTATTATTTAAAGTACTACTTGATTAATCATTTAATGTAAATACTAATTTCGAAAAATAATTTTCATAGTACAGTTTTTAAAAATCCGTTTTTTTTTTTTTCATTTTTCCCTCAAATTTTCATGTCAGAGGGGCGCGGTTAAATATTGAGAGAAATTGATAACATTTTTTGTGGGCCCATTATGTAACATTTTCATTGTATTTCAGTAAAAATTTTGGAATTTTTTCAAAATGGATTTTTTCACAAAAAACGATTTTTCTCTTTTTCCTTTGTTCTTCAATGCCAAATGGGCGAGGCTAAATATTAAGCAATATCCATGAAAACTTTTGTGAGTTTTAACTGGCCCATTACACAACTTTTACGGACTATGCCAAAAAGAATTTCAAAAAAACTTTTTTCACCATATTTCAGCCCACCCTAATCCAGAGGTACTAGGTACAAAAAATGAAGCATGAGTTAACTCATGAAATCTTGTTTTAACGAATCACTTATCATAGACGTTCGTGAACTTTAATATTTGATATTCAGATTTCTAAGTGATTTTAAACGTGCTCATAATTCAATGGTTTTATAATCATTGCTAATTAACAAAGAAATTTAGAATTTAATGTCATTATGAAAATCTATTTAATGAATTATTCAATTACATATTATTCATAACTCTTTATCAAATAACTGTGTTTCTTTATTTTATATTAATCTTCTTTTCACAGAACTCTGTATCTCCTTCCCGTAATATAATTTTTTCTTTAATTGTTTTTATTGGAGGACATACCGAGAATACCCGAATTAGCATTCAGAAACAGAGTAATTAAGACGCATACGTCGTTAATCTATCAAAGCAAAGCAAAACAATAAAAACGAATGTTTGCTTAGTTCCAGTCCCACCACGTTCCTTCTAATATATACTAAAAATTGCATCGTAAATAGTTCTTATACTTGGTAAAAAATCTTCGAGTAATTACCTTTTATGTAAATAAATTGTATCGACATCAATTAGTTTAAATGTCTCTTAAAAACTTTAAGACAAATTTCAATCTATAAAACCAGTTATGGTATGTACTACGAGTTTTTAAAACTTAATTCACTGAAACCGTAAGAAATATTTTTTTAAAAAATAAAATTTAAGATTAAGGAAATCGCCAGAAATTCACACAGGAAGCAAATTAAGCCATTAAAAATTAAGCATTACTACAGAAAATGGAAAGCATAATAGTAATAAATTCTAATATATATTATTTGGTTAGGCGTGCGGCAACACTTGTCCCCCATGTGTCTTTGCGTTATCTTATTTCAAGTGCTCTTTCAATTTGAACGTAAATGGGTAATGTGATATTGATCGTGAGTATTTCATGGACAGGTACTGAAAGTTTGACCCCAAAATAGCAAATAGAATTTAAATTGCTACTTGAAAACTAGTGGAGTAAGTCTGTACCCCATGCATCTAAAACAGGGTTTCTCAAACATTTTTCCCTCGCGTGTCCCTTGTAATAATCAGTTGTTAAAATGCGAGAAAATTTCAATGCAATCTTTGAGCTTGTTTCGGAGCTGAGTTTTATAAAATTGGGTTCAAATGAAGAATGATATAATCTCATGTCTGGTGCTGCGTCAAGCTTATTTCGATATCTTAATATATCTTATTCTTAATATATGTATAAGACAAGTTTCCACAAGTTTTGTGTTCGTGAAAGGCATTAAATATTTTATTGCTTTAACAACGAATTCTTGGTACTCTTCTTTCACTGTTACCCAGAAATCAAGCAATTTTTTTTTTAATTTAGATTCTAAGGAAGAATCAGTGGAAAGTTGATTTAATTATTCTTCTTCAGAAATTGTTAATTTTTCAGCTTATTGAAAAAACGCTTCGTTGAATGGATTTAAAATCGACATATCTGCATCACTGCAGTTCGGAAAATCTCTGAATGACAACCAAAGAATTTTAAATGTGCTATAATACTAGTTTTCACTTATTTTGCTTATTTACTTTCGTTCTCAGATAAAAAGCTGTGAGGTGTCTCAAAACTATGTCAGTTACCTTAAAAATTGTTTTGGAATGGTTCTGCAATCCTAAATTAAATTTATTTATTTCTGAAAAAAATATAAGATAAGTACGCAAGCTGCTGCAACCATTCACTTGCATAAATGTAGAGCTCAACTTAAAAGAGTGGACTTCAAAAAACATGTGATCTTCATGTCTCAGTTCAAACAAACTCGCGAGTACATTTCCTCGTGAAAGCCATATCACTTCTATACGCAGAAGTAACGTAGTATGCAAGCTGGCCATGTCTTACGGGTCTATTCTGGTATCCCGGATGGGTTGGGAGACGTCACTTTTTCTACACGTTAACAACGGGAAAAGTGATGTCTCCCAACCCAACCGGGGGTACCAGAATGGCCCCCTTGATCGGGTGTTAGTTGAATTAGCTACTAAATGGCGCATTAGTGAAGATGTTTTAATGCTGCCATTTTATAATATCTCTCCAGAAAAAACGCAGATTGGACAATCTTCATTACCCGTGACCGAAAATCCATTTTTTACGTATTCGTTGGAATGTTTTCTCTTCTCCGGAGGCGCACTAATGTTTTTGAGTTTTTTTAAAGAAAATTAATTTTATTTCTTTCCTGAAGAGGCCAATCAGTCGGCCTTTGCACTTTATGATTACCATCTTTGTGATCCACAGTTATCTCCATAGCTACCAAATCGGTGGTTCGAATTTCAGTTCCAGATGCCGATCTCCAGTTTTCTACCACTTGTCCATTTTGAGAAATCAAAGAATATTTAACTGAAATCACTCTAAAGATAAGCACTTCAATTTGGGCACGCATAGACTACAAACACCAGTTTTGTGCCATAGAACAATCCAAACCAATCAAATTGAGCACCCATAAAAACTCAAAGTTTTATTTATAAGAACAGTCATTATGCATCCCAATAAAGCATTTAATGAAGTCTGCGTTTAATCATGCTTTTAATAAAAACGTCAGAAAAGAATCTTTGAAAAGATTCTGGATTGTTCTAGATAAGCCTCAAATGGAAGTACAAAAACAAAAAGCATACCACACTGGCTCGTAGTGAAGCTACAGCTTTTGCGAACGCACGGATGATTCATGCATAATCGGGGCTGCTGGAGGCAAAATATGAATAATTTACCTTCTTTATTCTATCATTATTATTATCATTTCTTTTGTATTTTTTTGAGCATAGGTTAGATTAGTCCAACTTTCACTTTTACTTTTCACACGAACTTAGGAAAAACACGGAGAAAAAGAAAAACAAAATAATGTAACTTTTAAAATCCTTTATATTTTCTTGTGTCCACAATTACGGACTTTGATTTCTCGTACCCCCAACTAGTCCTTCGCGCTCTCCTAGGGGTACGTGTTCCACAAGTTGAGAACCTCTGATCTAAAAGATGGATATGGGCTGCATCGGGAAAGAACTCGACATTTAGAATCGAGATCTGTTGATTTTATCCTTTGGCTCTAAATCCTTCTGCACCATAATAAATGTAATCTTTGATGGATATAACTAAAAATCCAGATCTTCCATGGTTTTGGGTCTCAAACCTCAGACTCATATTACGAGGTATTTTTTATCTAACATGAACGTAATTTTTATCCTTATCAACCAAATTGCTCAATCAAAACCCTGATAGTTAAATTTTTATAAACCATACATAAGTCACGATGGTCATTGAGAGAGCCGCGGATTCCAGACCCTCTAAACATCAGTAATACACAAGAACCAGATCATGTTATAATGTTGAGATTAAAAGTTCTTCTTTTGGTTTGTCGTGAAAACTCTGAGACATAAGTAAGTAAGGTGTGACCCTCGGCATCAGAACAATGGAAAAAATTTCGAAGTACATTTGAAGGATCCCATCAATTTCAAGGCAACCAAACCCTATATACTATCTAGAATCAAAGAAACAGTTTTATAGTTATTACAAATATGAATGTTCTGTAACTTCGAACGTTCCTAATTATTACTGTTATGTTACAAATCCGCTATGTTATTTTTTTATATAGAATTTTTAAATGCTGAGACAAAACAAAGGGCAATAAATTATTCTACAGAAAAAATTAAGCTTTGAAAAGAGTGATTAGGACATAATAGTAAGTTTTATTTTTCGAAATCAGTCACCCTGATTTGTCCAATCACGATATCGCAATACTGTTAATACATATCACTTATGTGGTAACCTAATATATATGTAGATATAATGATCAGATACGAAGTAAAATCTCTATCACCGGAATATTCAGAAATTAAAGTTATAGATTATGTGAAGAAGTGTAGTGAAGTGTATTAAAGAAAAAGTTAAGAAGACCTTGCTGCATTAGATATTTCTTATTTTTTAAAGCTAGGAACGAGTTGAATGAAAGACGTAACAAAGAAATGTCTGAGTTGATGTGTTTTTTTTGTTTTAAGACTTACGACTCGATAATAGGACATCACTGCTTGAATGGCTGGTGGATACCGGGAGTTCCGAATAGAAACACTACAGTTGAAGCGGTTGCAGAAGAAATGGATAGTTTGATGAAAGGGTCTACTCATGGACCATGTGTTCAAATTAATGAATCAGTATCGGTTGGTACCGAATTAGTTAATATAAATTCAGACTTTTCAAATAAAAATTATTTATATAATCAAGTGACTTATGGAAATGGTCAACAGACGTATTCAAATCAAGATTACGCGACAGGAGGAGCAAGTAATCACTTGATGGCAATGAATTCTGAGCACAATCATGTAGAAGAAAGGGCCATCGGCGGTTTCAACAATGAAGCAAGAAGAAAAGGACTAGGTCCAAAAGACTGCAGCATACCGATGAGACTTAGTTTTCCGCACAGCGACATATCATCGAATATAGAGCAACTGACTAGTATGGTGAGCCATTTGGGACTGGATGAAGAAAATCTGAGTTTACTTTCTATCACGAACTCGTATAATGATAGGAATGACCTTGCCCCTGTGCGTGGAGCAATAGATAGCATGCCACCGTACAAAGTTCTGAAGCTGGATGTAGTTGAAGATGTCCAATCGGAACCAAGAATTCAAAACGATCCTTCGAAATTAATTATCGAAGGAAGTCATGGCTACGACATCATTAGTATAAGCAATGACGCTCCTGTCTTATACGAAGATCGGGATCAAATATACCATGAATTAGTCATGGTAAATAAACCCGGTATTGAAATAGAAAACCACATTCGATCGTCCGAGATGTATCACCAGTTCTCAAAATATGGACAAGATACCCTGATAATAAGCGACTTAGACAGTAAGAATGATAATTTCGCTGTTGCGGAAGCAGAACCAAGACGGGATTTAGTATTCAGTAATATTCCTACACATGGGTCGCCTGAACATACTGGTTCAATGAATGATCAAGTAAGACTTTTCAGATCAAATGCTGAAATAATGCTGCATAAATGCACTAATGCGTCAGTAGAAAGTGAAATAGCATTAAATGACATGAATATAAGGAGATGTACAGAAGAATCTGCAACGATAAGGAATTCATTCACTGAAAAATCTGACTTCCTTAAGGATTGCCATGTGGATGCTGCTCATGCTCTTGCCGGTCCTTCCTTCTCGCAGTTCAATGAGAGCTGTACTTCTGTGTATTTGAAAGAATTTCAAACCAATGGTAATGTTAAACTGCATTCTATGCAACGGAACAGCCATTTGAAGAAGGATATGATTATCCACAAAGGTATAAAAGTGTATAAATGTAACCTTTGTAAAAAATCATTCAGACGAAGGGAGCATTTGCAAAGACATGCTTTCACCCACACGGGCGAGAAACCATTTGAATGTGAAGTTTGTGGAAAATCATTCTCAGATAAGCGGAATTTGAAGAGACATGCTCGTATCCACACGGGCGAGAAACCATTTGAATGTGACGCTTGTGGAAAATCATTCGCAGAAAAGGGGAATTTGAAGAGACATGCTCGCACCCACACGGGCGAGAAAACATTTGAATGTGAAGTTTGTGGAAAATTATACAGAAAAAAGGAGCTATTGCAGAGACATGTCCTCACCCATACGGGTGACAAACCGCATGAATGCATAATATGTTGAAAGAAGTTCTCGATCAAAAGTAACTTACATAGTCATAAGAAAACTCATAAATCTAAATGAAGAATAACTTTAGAAGAAAATATTTACTACAGCATGCATGCATCATTTGCGGCGATTTTATTTCTACAGTCCCTATCTTTTCTAGGCTTTCATTTTGTTTATGCTCCTAAAATGTTTCCCTATTTATTAAGATTTTAAATCAGATTACTTTATGCTACAAGACTAATATAAGTATAATGTTAGATATTTTTATATTCTATTTGACACAATACTTTGATGTATTTTTCTCAGGATAGTGTTTTTAAATGCTGTAAATATTTTACTAAAGGCAATAACTTACTTTTTAATTGAAGATTAATAAAAACGAGTACGTAAGAATGTTATTTACTGTCGTCTTTATTTTATATGGGCTACAAGATTATTGTATTAAATAAGAGAAATATCGATTATATTCTCTTAAATATTGCAGGCATTTCTCTAATCAAATGAAATACGTTCCCAGAATTCATTGTTCCTATACTTATTCGTATACTTACGAGTAGCATATTTTATTTTTCTCTGACTTATGCATTATAGTATTAATGAATCATTTTTGAAAGTCAATAATATCATATCGCTACATAATTGTAACCTTCTCAGCAACCTATAGCTGTAATCCTCATTCTATCCCAATTCCATCTATCTGTAGATGCAGTTAGATATAAGTGAAAATTTCGGCTCTTTCTAAATAACCATCAAAAGACATGAACGTGTTTAGAATCAAGGTTTCGAATAAACACTGTGGGATTTTGCGTTCAAATTTTATGCTCGAACAATGAGTTATACCGTAAAAGGTTGTTATACGAGAAATTGCGATATAAAGGGGAAATTAAAAGTAAATAAGCTTAAGGCTTTTTCGAATCAATACCTGAAACTAATACGGAGCCATCTATATTGAAAGAGAAACAGAGGAATGGGCTCAGAATTATAAGTTTGCAAATTTGCAGATTTTATTTCGAGTTTACCTTAGTATAGTATAGTCATGAGAAATTACAGGAATAGAATAGTGAATAAGCAAAATATTTTACAGACAAAATAATTGTAAAAAAAGTTATAAAAATAATTATTAAAAAACATTTTCATTTTCGAATTAATAAAAATTAAAAATTTAAATTCATGAATTTTATCCAATATATGTCTAGGAAACTCAAGCACACTTTCTTTTGTTCATTCTAAAATTATGCAAACGGTATCAATAAATAGAATCAGCAATTGTATTTTGGATACTTATTATTTTGAAGATGAAATGTGAACATAATGTTATGGCAGTTGAGTATAAAAGAAATGCGATTAGCTTGTTTAAATGTAAACAATATACTCTCGTAACAATATCTGATTGAACTAATATGACAAATATTTAGAATCTTAAATTTTAACCATAGCAAACATTGTTTTCGTCTTAAACAAAGTCACAAATAACTTATTGTGTCACTTTTTCTTATTATATTATGTCTATTAGTATTATTTTTATGTGTATATCAGAGGAAAAATCAGGAATAACAAGTTTCAGCACAGAACAATTTATCCTATTCGAAAATGAATTTTATTGCTTTTACTGATTTTCAAATCTGAACTGCCGGATTGATTATTCCTAATCGTTTCAAAATTGGTATAAAAATTACCGTAATCTTTTATTAGAACTCTTATGAAACCTGTGTCACCGGATTATTCAGACATTTGTGTTAAAGAATATATTTGGAAGTGAAGAAAACAGTCAATAAGATGTTATTACATATTATATTTACTTTCCTGACACATTTAAAGCTGCGAAGTGAGTAATAGAAATTCACGGCAGAAGAATGACGGAGTTATTGTGTTCAGATTGTCATAAGATTTACAATTATCAATCAGGACATTCTGCGTGAATAATAGGTAGATACCGGGAAATGCGAATAGAAACATTCCATTTCAGGATGTTGAGAATTATGTGGACCTTTGGTCTCAAGAAAAGCAGAGGCCAGAGAGTAATCTAAAGAACTAACATCGGTCAGTACTGACCCAGTTAATAGAAATCACCTGTTTACAAATGATACTGGTCTGTACAATAATTATTAGATGACAATG
>BGPR01001659.1:172721-225856 GCA_013235015.1 Araneus ventricosus | reverse complement strand
TATAACCTTAGTTAAACATTTTAAAAATGAGCATCAGTGTAAATATCTCACCATACTGTAATCTTCGAAGACATCATCCATTGTGCCACTGGGTGGCTGTCAATTTTAATAAACTGGTGTAAAAAATTAAGGAAAATTTCGTAAAATGTGAGAAATTTGCAATTAATACGAAAACTATGCTTCGAAATCAGTTCTGGAGAATCGTGTGACATTCAATCAAGTATCATACACATTTTGCAGTGAAGAGTCGGTCACGCGAGCAATTAGGGGGACCACTAGAAAGGGATGAAGGCGAAAATGGAGTTTGACCCATCCTGTTTCACAGGAAGCTGATAACGAGATGCAACTTCTATAAATTGTTATTTTTGATGTGCATAATATTTAAATGTATTTTCATAAACACAGCACAAATATTAGGGAAAATATAATGGTTTTCTTAAAAAATTCCAAATTTTTCAGCATGTATTTTGCTTATAGCCTGCAGAGTTTTCATTCAAATTACACGAAATTTGCAGAACACCCGAAAATTTGTTTCCGAAGTATTGTTTTAAAATCTCAAGTAAATACGTTGAGCATTAGAGGAAATATGAGTGTTTGTACTAAATACTTTTTACTGCGCATGTGCGAGACGCAGCGGAATTTTTCTTTCATAAATTCAAATCCAGATATATAGAACAACTTTTAAAAAATTCCAGTTGAATCCCATTAAAATTCAGGCGGATATCGGCATTTCAGTGAGATGAATTTCAATTTCTCTTGAAGAGAAGCTAAATGATGACGGTTCTTGCACAAACTGATATTTTCTAAACTTGAATATTTGAATGGTATTCGAAGAAATTCAATTTAAATAATGTATTTAATTTATAAGTGTACATGATGGTGGTATTCATGATATTCAATTTTCCTGAAATCAATGTTACTGTTCGAAGATTCAGATTTAAAAAATATTAGTTTGTACAAGAACCCTCATCACTTAGCTTCTCTCAAAGAGAAATTTAAATACGCCTCACTGAAATGCCGACAGGTTTCTGAATTTTGGCGGGATTCAACTGGAATTTTTTTTTTAAGTTGCTCTATATATCTGGCTTTGAAGTTATGAAAGAAACATTCCGCTGCGTCTGGCACATGCGCAATAAAAATTATTTAGTACAAGCACTCATATTTCCTGTAATATTCAACGTATTTACTTCAAAGTTTTATACAATACTTCTGTAACATATTGTCAAGTGTTCTGCAAATTTCGAATAATTTGAATGAAAAATCCGCAGGTTATAATCAAAACCCGTGCGGAAAAATTTGGGATTTTTTAAAGAAACATTTATATCTTCCCGAATATTTGTGCTATGCTTATGAAAATGCATGTAAATATTATGCACATTAAACCATAACCTTCGATAAAAGTTACATCTCGTTATCAGCTTTCTGTGAAACAGGATGGGTCAAACTTCATTTTTGCCTTCATCCCTTTCTGGTGGTCCCCCTAATTGCCCTCGTGACCGAATCTTCACTGAAAAATGTGTATGATACTCGATTAAATGTCACACGATTCGCCAGAACTGATTTCGAAGCAAAGTTTCGTATTAATTGCAAATTTCTCACATTTTACGAAATTTTCCTTAACTTTTTACACCAGTGTACATTTTGTAAATAATTTTGGGTTGTCCTATTCTGTGATTGGCAACATGTCGTGTTTTTTGGCTTAGATTCATTTTTTAATGTAAGTTAGTAGGAACTTTGATAGTGTTGAGGGATGATTGTCTCAGCAATCCTTCTTAGCTATTTATTCTTTAGTGGTAAATTTTGTAAGTAAAATCTTTTAAAAATAAAAGTATAATAACGCGGGTAGTAAAATCTTATTCACATTATTTGACAGGAAATGTGGAACGTTTCACGTATCTAAATGTTGGACAATCGATAACGACATGAATACGTTATTATAACGACAGTTATGAATTGATACACACTTGATATAATCGTGGTAACAAATACATATATCAAACCATACCACTCTAACGGAAGAGTTGATGCTGGTCAATGTTTTTCAATAAATGAAATTTGAAACCATCTGAATTTTATATGCATGAGATAATAAATTTAAAATAAGCCACGAGTTCTATGCCCTGAATTGAAGACAGGTATGAAGATACAAACATTCAAAGTTGTAATCTGTGAAAAGCCAACAAGTTTTACGGTATAAACTCATTCACAAAAATATTCCATTTTCCTTCATGTGAAAACATATGGCCTTGTGTGGATATACGTTGGATGGATAATTCAGAGCAAAACAATTACACCGAAATGAAGAAGATCCCACACAAATTTACAAATGCAAATACAATTCTTCCTTCAAATATTATTTTTGAGCCCCTTTAATGCGTTTAAGCCGAATTATTGTTACTCTTCCCTCTCTCTTGAGAGCACGCAATTACTGTTTCAACTTCTACTCACAAACAAATGAATACGCGCAAAGACTCATCCGTTATAATAAAAACCTCCCGTTTCGTATTGTAATGGGAAAAGCTGCAGAATGCGAATTTTCCTCTGATTTGGAATCTTTTCTCTCTTCAATTTAAAAAGAAAGAAACGCGTTACAAAAATTCCAAATTATTTCCCTTAAGTTGCTCTATTATCTCAATTTATTTATTCAATTCCTGGAATGCGTAGGTCTTTTATTTCGACTCTTTTGATAAGAAATATAAATAAACCATTTTAGTGTCAAATTAGTCTACCATTTTCTGTGAACTGATAATGCATATGTATAAATTCTTCAAAATTAAATTATCAAATTATTTCTTAGAAAATCAGTTTCATTTTAATATTACGTAAAAAAGTATGACGTTCGATGCGATACAAAATGAAGATGTTTTCTTCGAGTCAATTAAAAAACAAAAAAGAAAAAGAAGAAAAGAAAAAAGATAAAACTTTTATGCGCTTCAACAATATGTTTTCTGGTCAATAAATAAAATCAACATAGAAATATTCAATAAAAATTGCCACAAATTTATATAAATATTCTCTTCAGCAATTTAAGTACCATAATGCATGATTTTCAGCTATCTAAGAAAGAATGTATGAACTTCCTCTAACCAAGCGAATCATTGAAAATAATACTATAAAACTAGTAATACATTTATTTCTAATAGAATAGCACAGATCTGTCTCTCGGCTACGCTCTGACGTCACCAACAATAAAACTCGCTCCATAGCACTGCGAGAGGTTAAGCAGCATTATTTCATCAACCTAAATTTCAGTAATTTTAAATTTAAAAGAGTACTTGTCGTTCTAATTTCAAATTTAATATCGCTAAAATGGCGAAATACAACTTGCTATCGATTGATATAAAATTTATGTCGCTATGATCAATAGTTCCCGAGAAATTTTAAATTATATTAATCATATATTTCAAATTATTTTCCGTTTTTCAATAGAAAGTAGTAAATTACGTCAGTGGTATATCATGCGATTGATATAGTTTGGACGCCACGATGCATCTGATTATTTATTGCAATCGTGATGATATAGTTCATAATTTTTTTTCAACGTTTGACAAGCAGAGAAGTGCTTTGTTTTGATTAGAATTTCGAAACAGAATTTCTTTGAAATTTGAACTTTTGTCTTACGTCTGACAAGCTGAGAATTTCATGGTTATTGAATTTTAATAAAATTGTTAAACAATGAAAAATACTTCACACGGAATGTTGTTTGCCAAGAGGTTTGTTGAATAAAGAAATATGTAAATATTAAAATATTTCCTGTCATAAAGCACATGTTTATCGTATTTATTTTTACTCAATGTTAAACATTTCTCTCGCATATATATATTTATTTATAAAAAACGTCAAATTTGACAGGAAATCTCTCGAATTAAGAGGCAATTTGCACCCGTCAAAACATGACGGGTGATTTTCTAGTTATGAATTATTATCATTCATAAATCTTGGATACTTTTAAGAAAAAACTGAATTCTAATCTAGTATTCTACTCTATATCATCTTTCAGTATCAGGCATCAGAATAGAATAAGGACTGTTCAAAGCACTTGTACAACAGCTGTCGTTCAAGGACTGTCAGTAGATCAAGTATTACCGAAACAATGCTAGTGGGCGGAGCCACAACAAAGCAGGCTTGTTTGTTGCGGATGGAATTCGTTGGGCAATTACAAAAACGAGACAAAAGCATTTCATTCACAAATCTACAACAGTCTGTGATCATATTTTAAAATAAAAAATTTACCTTCATTGTCTATATTTGAATATTTAGGTCGTACGTTTATTGAATAACAGGAGATCTCCGACTACAGGGCGGTCATAAATTTTTAAACTCATTTCAAATATTAAATTAAAAAATAATAATGGTACAACTGCGGTTGTTTTAAACGAGAGAGCAAAAAATATTTTTCAGATAGGTGGCGTATCATTACGGCGTTCGAAATTTGCAACAGCGAGAGATTTCCATACGCAATGGTTACCGATCACCAGAAGCAGATTCGAGTTTTCTGGTTTCCTTTTCCAGTTTTTCCTCAATATCTCAAAACTATTAAATTTTACAATTACAATTGATTTAACAAAATAAAGAACGTAAATTTCCCTACAAATACATGCTTTTATTTTTATTCTAGCTTTAATAGTTTCGCAGATAATGGCTCTCAAAAATGGGAGATGTCCATTAATTAACAACCACCTAGACCACCGTAAGGGCGCGTTACCTATCTGAAAAAAAATTTTAAATGCACTCTCATTTAAATAAAACCGTAGTTGTAACATTATTAGTCTTTTTTCATTAATTTTTGAAATGGTTCAATAATTTATGAACACCCTATATTAATTCTATGTGCAGGGTTGTTCCAAAAAAATATCGCCTATTCAGAAGGTCCTGGAGTCGGTTCTATGGCTCAAAACGAAACAAATTTCACGAATATATACTACAAGTGATATACTCAGTGAAAACCAAAGAAAAACCCGTGCATGAAAATGGAATTTTGAGCTGAAAAAAGACCTTATGTTCAGAACTGACTTTCGGCAGCATTTCTAGTTAAGTTTACAAAGAACTTATATGAATTATTCAGTTTTGATTCAGTAATAAAGATAATCTGCCAAAGTCGCCATATAAAATCGCGAAGCGCCACTTTTGTCGAAAATGTTAGATTTTCTTTATTTTTATTTATTTATTTTTTCGGTTTTCACAGAACGCATCGCTTTTACAACTTACTCGTGAAATTTTGTTTCATTTGGAACCATATAATTTGCTCTAGGGCTTTCTCAATAGGCTAACTTTAATCATAAAACCCTCTCTAATATATAGCGCATATACAGATGCAGGGTGTCCACTCGACATGTGACACAATAGCGACTCCAGTCCACTCCACATAGTCCACTGGACATGTGATACAATTTCTAAAGCGTTAGAGACAGGCATGAACTTCCACTTACAAGGAGAGGCCACGACTTGGGAAATTCAATTAGGGATGAAACTTGGCATATTAGTGGCATACCATTAGGGTGTTCACCCATCAATCTAAAAAAGTGCAATGGCCAGCCAATTCGGAGGAAATGGCCCTCAAACTTTGGGCACAACTTATATAACAGTAACTCTTCATAAGCAATCAGTGCTCTGATAGCTTAGATGTCAGCGTGCTCGCTTATAATTCGGAAGGTCCGCAGTTCGGTCCTGGCTGCGGTTTCTTTATTTTTATTTTTTTCAAAATTATTCCAAATTAAATTAAAAATTTGAAAAATATTTTAAATCAAAACTTCAATTATTTTTATGCAGAAAATAACTCTATTTATATGATACTTGAATTACAGATAAAATAATAATAAAAATAATATATAAACGGTAAAATAATTATAAATACATCTTTAATGGTGATAAATATTAAATATACTTTAAAAAATTCTCATTCTAAATTCATTGAAAGTTTTAAATTATTGGGTTTTTATATTCACAAATTCTTCGTTCTTATTTTATCTTGGAAACAGTAGAGAGCAGATGTTAATATATTGAATACATATACGGATGGTTCAATATTTTAATGCTGGAACAAAAATAGCAGAGAGCAGCTGTTAATCTATTAAATGCGTAGGCAGATGGTCCGAAATTTCAATAATTCAAAAGGGACCAATGGATAAATGGCTTTACTCATTATCATATGAAATTCTTCGACAGTGCTTTTACTTCTATTCCTTTAGAAGCCCTGAACAAACGAGGTTATTCACCTTGGATTTTGAAGTGTTTCGCATTGCTTTTTGATTAAATTAGTATAATACAGAGAGTTAAAATATTCTAAAGTGAAAATGTCTATGAATTATAATACTGCTAGTATGTCGGAGGTTGAAGATGGAACCACACGAGAATCACTATACAGTGAAGTGTCACAGTTGAGATTAAAAGATGCTGTTATTTATTATCAAGGTTTATTGGCTCAAAATAATTTAATTTCATCAGAATCTTCAGCTTCAATGTCTCATGAAGCAATGTTGATGGGTGAAGAAATTTTCCAAAATACTTTGGCCATCCTGGCTGAAAAAAATTATTGTGAGTGATGAAGAACTTATTCATGAAAATGAAAGGTGTTAAGAAAGTTATTTTCTGCACAAAAATAATTAAAGTTTAATTTAAAATATTTTTTAAATTTTTAATTTAATTTGGAATAATATTGAAAAAAACGCAACCAGAACCGAACTGCGGACCTAGCGAATGGTAATCGAGTGCGCTGACATCTAAGTTATCAGAGCACTGATTGCTTGTGAAGAGTTACTGGTATATAAGTTGTGCCCAAAGTTTGAAGGCCATTTCCTCCGAATTGACTGTGCATTGCACTTTTTTAGATTAATGGGTGAACACCCTAATGGTATGCTACTAATATGCCAAGTTTCATCACGAATTGAATTTCCCAAGTCGTGCCCTCTCCTTGTTAGGCAAACACTTTAAATGACGAAAAGAATTAAATTTTTATGTTGTTTGAGTCAATAACTACATGATTATTTAAAATGATGTTCGGTATTTTAGTATACTAGAATAAAGTCAGTTATAAACAAACACTTACCAGAACAAATTTAAAGGAAAAGACAACTCAATTTTTTAAAATTTATGGTATTATAAGTGTTCGATATGACTTCCTCGAGTCACATGGACAACGCCCAGACGATTAGTCCAGTCAACGAAGGAAAAAAAGAAAATGGTGTAGTTTTGAAATTTGGCACAGTTGTTGGGGATAGTGTCCTAAACAACATACTAAAAGTCCCAGGCTGTGGGGGTATGCGGGGGGGGGTTAAAGTTGTGTTTTCAGTTTTTCTTAAATATCTCGAAAACTATAGATTCTATAAAAGAAAACTCAATTACGGAATTACACTACATGACATTTCCTACAAAAACAGTCCAACTTTGTTTCAGTAGCATCAATAGTTTAGAAGATACAGGAGGATTTAAAAGTTTATATTTCTAAAATTCCTTATTGTTATGGTAAAATCGATTAAAAGTGCTCAATCAACAACCCTCATAATAACCTCATGCCTATATAATAATTACACAAGGAGAGAATTGCATATGTCGGAACGGGGGGGGAGTAATAAACCAATTTGATGAACAATTATTCTCCCTTCCTCCCCTCCGTTCCCCCATCCGTTCCCCTTCACAAGTTTCCTTCTACTCGTAGTCCTGTCAATGAATTGTAAATTTAAAAAACGGTGTAGTTTTGAAATTCGGCACAGTTGTTGGGAAGAGTGCCCTAAACGACATACTAAAAGTCCCAGCTAGTGGAGGGTGGGCATGGGTACAGAGGAGTTGAAATAGAGGATTTCTCAGTTTTTCTTTAATATCTCGAAAACTATTGATCCTAGCGAAAAAAACGTAATTATGAAGTTAAACTACATTAAATTTCCTTCAACACTAGTCCTAAAGTTTTTGTAGAATGAAATCTTAGAAGATATAGGGGATTTAAAAGTGAATATTTCAAAAATTCCTTAATGTAATGGTGAAATCAATTAAAAGTGCTGAAAAACAAAAACCTTAGAAAGACCTCATGCCTATGCAATAATTATACGAGGGTAGTATTGTATGTACCGAGAGTAGTGGCTGTATCAGGAAGGGGAACCGCAAACCTATTTGATGAACAGTCGTGCTCCCTTCCTCCCCTGACGTTAGTTCCCCTAAACTAGATCCCTTCTACTCAGTCTTTTGTTTCTGTTAAGGCTCCAAATGAGTGTATTTAGGCAGTATAATCTACATATCTATGCTGAGTTGAACTTAAAAGCCAGCAACCAGTCTGTCAAAGTTCGACAGAAACATTTTCTTGCCACTGAGGAAATAAGACCAGGCATGTTCAATTAATAACACAGAAAATGGCTGCTAAAGAAACTAAAACGAGAGTCGCTAAAGAGGATGCTGATACTTATATTGTGAGATCTGAGTTAGAGAAAGCAACTTCTCATCCCAAGGGAAAGACGTAGACCTATTCGTGTTACTGATTGCTTTGGCACCACCAGAAAGTAATATTTATTTAATGAAGCCTGGCAAAGGAAAAGTCGAAGCTAAATTATTTTTTAGAAGAAAACTGCAGAAGGAACTTTCTTTTCCCCAAACTATCATCCTTCTCCATGCATTCCGTGGCTGCGACATTACATCAGATATTTATAGAAAAAGCAAAACACTAAAGTAACAGTGTTCAAAAATCAACTAAGCCGAAAAAACATTGGTGACATCTTTTGTAACCCCTCATAAACACCAGATGCTATCTCACAATCCGGTGAGAAGATGTTCCTAGTACAAAGCCGTTATTGATGAACATAATTTGAATAACTGTAGATATGCAGCATTTCTCAAATCATCAACCAAGATCAAATTTGATCTTTCCTCATTTCCTCCAACCAAAGGAGCGGAGGAGCAACACATTTTTAGCAATGTTTTTCTGTTTTTGCACCTTTAATGGTACCTGTACCGAAGGTGTACCACTAGAAGAAGAGGAGGCGTTCGAACTTCATCATATACTAGAAAAACATGGTGAAATTTAGTTACGAGCAAGTGTAAAAATGGGTTATGCATATTTATATATATATGTATATATATAATATTATGTTATATAAAGATATAATATGTTATATCTATATTGTAATAGATAGCCGCTATTTTGAAATATAAACTTTCTTTCATAAGAATAAAACTAGCATTATCAACCACTTATTGTAATTATGTACTTTCTCAAACTGATATAATATTCTAAGCTATTCATCCTAAGAGCAATGTGTAGGACTATTTTTGTAGGAAATTTAATTTAGTTTAATTTTATACTTAAGTTTTTTTCACTAGGATACATACAATGACGGAAAAAAATCCCAACAAAAAGAAAAAAAATATTGTAGAGTAATGAATTTTCGGCAATACATTTGTCTAGGTAACATATTGAATTGATTAAAGTGTCAAGATCACAAGTTAATGTAAGCGCGAGAAGAGCCATTTCAAATGTGAAATGCTGGTACATTAATAACCGGTGTAGACGCCAGAATTTTGAATGCAAGCATGCAAACGTGCATGCATTGTGTCGTACAGGTGCCGGGTGTCAGTTTGCAGGCTGGAGTTCCACGCCTGTTGCACTTGGTCGGTAAGTACAGGGGCGGTTAATGCTGGTTGTGGATAGCGCTGGAGTTGTCGTCCAAAGATTTCCCGTACGTGCTCGATTGGAGAAAGATCTGGTGATCTAGCAGGCCAAGGCAACATGCCGACACTCTGTAGAGCATGTTGGGTTACAACAGCGGTATGAGGGCAAGCGTTATCCTTTTAGAAACACCCTTTGAATGCTGTTCATGAATGGCAGAACAACATGTTGAATCACCAGACTGACGTACAAATTTGCAGTCAGGGTGCGTGGGATAACCACGAGAGTGCCCCTGTTGTCATATTAAATTGCTCCCCAGACCATAACTCCAGGCGTAGATCCAGTGTGTCTAGGCCGCAGACAGATTGGTTGCACGCGCTTACCTGGCCTCCTTCTAACCAATACACGGCCATTACTGGCACCCAGGCAGAACCGGCTTTCATCGTCGCAAACGGCAGTGGTTTGGAGTCAGTAGAATGCACGCTACAGGGCGTCTGGCTAGAAGCTGTCCTTGAAGTAACCGATTTGTAATAGTCTGTTGTGTCACTGTGGTTCCAACTGCAGCTCGAATTTCTGCCGCAGACGCAGTACGATGCTCCACAGCCATACGCCGAAAACGGCGGTCTTCCTTTTCAGTAGTGCCACTTGGCCGCCCTGAAAGCGGTATTCTTGAGGCAGTACCTTTTCTTCACCACTGCTGCCAACAATCATGCACAGTGGATACATTCATGCCAAGTCTTTCTGCAATATCGCGCAAAGAAAATCCATCTTCTCGTAGCCCTACTATACGACCTCGTTCAAACTCAGTGAGCTGTTGATAATGGCTTCTTCATCTTCTTGAAGACATTCTTGACTAACATCAACTCACTACGTCAATTCAGAACGATAAATAACGCTCACGAACTTTACAGTGCGTATTTAAAGCAAACCTGATTTGCATGTTCATAGTACGCTACTAGCACCACACATTCACGCTACTAGCATCGCACTTATGCGCCTAACGCGAAATTTAAATAGACATCATCTTTCAGATGTATAAACACGCCTATCAAATTTCGTTTATCTAGCACAAATCTTTCTTGGTGTTGAGATTTGTTAGGCACAAGAAGCGAGTTTGGCAATATCACTTGTTAGTCTCGTAAAGTAGAGACAGGCAGCTTGAGTAGCACTAGTTATGAAGAGCTGCTGGATAATAATCTAAAAGCGTCCTCGCTTACCAGTGGAATTTCTACGAGATAGAACATTTCTTATCGTTTCAAAAATGACGAATCGTAACAGTTAAAATAGACATTTAATTAGACGACCACATTTAAGAACATATTTACAGATCATATTTCCATTTAACAAGGTTGATACTTGACCTACATCTTATAGGTACAGCAACAGCTTACATGGCACTGAAGTCTCTCCGAGGAGAGAATGCTTAGAGGACCTACAGACCGCACCCTTTTCTCTTCTAAATGACATAGTAGAGACAAGTATATATACTCTGCTAATAATCCGTAGATCAATAGACAACGTCATACGATTCCGATTAAATAGCTGCTAATATAGATGGCAAGTGAAGTGACTAGCTCGAAGAAATGACGTAAAAATCTTAAAGAAAGAATGCTTCGAATCTTAGAGTAAAGGTACGAGAGACAATTTAGAAAAGACGCAAGCTTCTTAGCTTGCAATGCAGAATTTCCTAACAAGATTTTTTTTTCGTCAGTGTAATTTTCGAGATGTTTAAGAAAAACTGAGAAATCCCCCTTTCAAGCCCCCGTACCTCCTGAGCACCCTCCACCAGCGGAGACTTTCAGTATGTCGTTTAGGGTACTCTCCCCAACAACTGCGACGAATTCCGAATTTCAAAACAACAACTTTTTTAAAAAAATTTACAATTCCTTGACTGGACTACGAGTAGAAGGAAACTTGTGAAGGGGAACTGAGGTGAGGCGAGTAAGGGAGCATATTTGTTCATCAAATGGGTTTGTTACCCCCCTCCGCTCCGACACATGTAATACTATCCTTGTATAATTATTATATAGGCATGAGGTTATTATGAGAGTTGTTGATTCAGCACTTTTAATCGATTTTAACATTACAATAAGGAATTTTAGAAATATTAACTTTTAAATCCCCCTGTATCTTCTAAACTATTTAAGCTACAGAAAGAACGTAGGACATTTTTGTAGGTAATTTTAAGTAATGTTATTTTGTAATTGAGTGTTTTTCATAGAACACACAGTTTTCGATATATTCAGGGAAATCTGAAAATACCCCCTTAAACACCCCTCTACCCCCCACTAGCGGGGACATTTACTATATCGTTTAGGACACTACCCCCAACAACTGTGCCAAATTTCAAAACTACACCATTTTTTTTCTATTCGTCGATTTTTGGCCTTCGTTGACTGGACTAGATAGTCCATTCTTCCCACACTCGTTTCAGCATGGCTGGCGTTACTAAGTTCCGAGCATTACCTATGCGCATGCGTAGGTCGTCCAAGTTGCGTGGCAGTAGTGGCAGATACACCTTGTCTTTCACAAAGCCCCACAATAAAAATTCTCATGCGTCAATGTCTGGTGACCTGGGGGGGGGGCAAGGAAACATCACTTTATCGCTTGTACCGGCGCAGCCAATCCAACGATTAGGAATCACATTGTTGAGGAATTTCCGCACTTCCAGCCTGAAAACGCACTATCCTGATGAAAGACGAAATCATTCGACTCTTCTTCTAATTGCGGGAAAAGCCAGATCTGTAACATATCAATATATGTGTTGGCATTCACTTCTCTTAATGCTCTGAACTTACTAACACCAGACATGCTGAAACGAGTGTGGGAAGAAATGGACTATCCTCTGGACGTTGTCCGCGTGACTCGAGGAAATCATATCGAACACTTACAATAATCATAAATTAAAAATATTTGAGTTTTCATTTCCTTTAAATTTATTCGGGAAGTGTTTGTTTATAATTGACTTTATTCTAGTACTAGCTGTTACCCGCGACTTCGTGCGCAAAGAATTTTAATTATTATTTTTTGAATTCACGAATGTAAATGTTTTGTTGCATTTTGAAAGGGGAAAGTAGAAGTTCTGACGGTAGATAATACTTAATTGGACGGCTGACAGGAGTGTACTGTACATGTATGCTGATATAGTTATGTAAATTGTTTATCTAATCTAATATACTCTTGTATACCACGTTATTTGCACGGATGTAGAGGTTGTGTGGGCTGAACACACGTGAACACGCCACATATAGTTGCCCATGAGAAAAATATGGTTTTTCCAAATGTACGCCTGCCACTTTCAGTGTCTGGCCCTGAGCCTGGCAAATGCTATTTTGAAAGGGATTTGTTACCTTTTGAACTGAAATGATAAATCCTTCGGTATTATCGGGAGGCGTGGAATTAAAACACTCTCTCTTCTCCCTATAGCAGTCATAACAGTAGCTTTCATGACGTTTGGACCTAGGTGTGTAATTTGCAACCGTGAGCCATTGCTCAGTCTCGGTATATCGAGGTTACGTTTTAGTAATACTGGCATACTGACTTTCAAATCTCGGCTTGTCGGAAGGTGCCCCTGACAATTCTAAGATGCCGAAGAGCTCTACAGGATATGATGTTTCTTGTTAATGCCCATTACCATATCTGCAGATGGATATTCTGTAATACCTCACTGTGAAAAATAAACAAAACATGGAGAGAATAATTCACTAACGTCATTGGATCGCTGTCTAACCGTATTAAAAGCTGTAAATCCTACGACAACTGGAAAACGAAAGTGTAAAGTCTTCTTTGTTGTTTATGGTCAAACAAAGCAATATTTTCTTATATTATCTTTAACACCAGCAAAAGCCCGCGCGCGAAACAGTAATTTGGCTTGAATTTATTTTAAACCTTAATAACAATCAGAGAAAACATTTCATCGCAATTGAATTAATAGCATTAAAAAGATCATTTTCTGGTTTCACCATTTCTTTAAAATGGCATAAAAATAATTGTTGTCTAATAAAGATTTCAGAAGTTATTGGCAAAAAACGTCTAAGCATTAGGCTTAAAAGCGGCTAATGTTCATTATTTAATTAAATATCTTAAGAACTAATTAACTCTGAAAGTTGAAAATAGCACCTTTGACCTAAAAATATGCTCTAGAATGCCGTGTGTAAATTTCACGTCGCTACCGTTCACCGTTTAGGAGGAGTTCTTGTGACCGACCGATCGACCGACAGACAGACAGATACATTTAATTTCTGCCTTATTTTATAGATATTTATAAACATAAGCAAAATTTTCAGAAATAAAGATAAATTATTTCAAAGTGTAACCGTTTCCTAGCAGCGAAGTAGGTATAATTTGCGTTATTTCAAAATCGTCTGCACGTAAAATTTATTAAACATTAAAAAATTAATAAAAATTGAAGGAAAAATGTGACAGAAATAAAATTGATATCATTGAAAGGCTAAAAGTTTGAACTTTAAGATGGTATAAAAATCAGTTTTATCGAACAATTTGTTCCGAAGTTACAGCGCAAAAAAGGATCACGTGATAGTTTATTTTAAATATAATTTATTCCACATGTTTTCGCATTCCTGAAGGATCACGTTACAGTTTATTGAAAAATAAAATAATCTTCATCGAGAATCGCTGACTCAATGGGCTTTGTTAATTATTTAATTGTTGTCTGTAGTGAAAAATAATTAATTTAACGTGATTTCAACTAGCCTATGTCCGTTCTTGGGTTTCAAGCTAAAACTCTGCCAATTTTCGTCCAAATCGGATTGGTAGTTTTGCCGTGAAAGCTTAACAGACAGACAGACAGACAGACACACCTTCACATTTATTATATTACAAGTTAAAATTTCTGTCTGTCCTTGAATTTTTCAAAATAAATTCGAACCGAAAAAGCATCAAAACAAAAAGAACACATTTCTATAGAAACTGGAATCACGTGGGAGAAAAGTTTAAATATTTCTCGGCAATCAACTCTTGAACGAAAAAAAATTTAAACAAAATTTGAGGTAGAATCTCAAGATCGCCTTTTGTCCTTCAAAAAGTTGGAATGTAGCCCAATACTATATCAATTTGCAACATGAAAAGGATGATTTCGTTCTTTGGTCTTCATTTTGTTTTTCAGAATTTCGTATAACTTTTTTTCTTCCATTTCTCTTATAATTTAGGCACGTGTGTATCATAAGTAATACTTTTCACATAGTTGTATTTAGAGTATGAATGGGTATGTTTTGATGGAAACATTCACAGAAATTTGAATAGAAATTCGCAATTTCGACGAATTTTAATAATGGAGAGTTGGGTAAAAGCAAAATATATGTTGTTCGCAGAATATTGTATTTATGGAGAAATTTCTCTTGAGTCATTTTTTGAGGTTGAATTGAATTCAGGTATACAGATAATAAAACTAAATCGCGAGAGCTCTTACCCTAAATTGAAAAGTAGCAGATAATTTTAACCAAATATATAAATCAGATAAGTAGACATTCATATATTAAAGATTAAGGATGTTAAAATACCGTACATCATTTTGAATAACCCTGTATGCTGCTGAAAAAATTATGGAGTATGAATTTTTATACAGTCCTCCGGCCCTTTAAGGTATCTAACTACGTTCGGAGGCCTTTTTTATAAAATATAATGCTATTTTAAGCAATATTTTTGTTTCATATCACATTTATGTTAATATTTAATAGAAAAAGATCTATTAATCAAATATTTTTTTATATAATTGAGAAAACTCAAGAAAATGAAATAATCAAAATTCTATTATAGAGGCTAATTCGAAGTGCAATAGAGTAGATCCCAGATTAACTGAACTAAAAGGGGGGGGGAAGTCGTTTCGCATAACGATTAGTTAGGTTTTATTTAAGACATAAGCATTTATTACTATTTTGTATGTAATTACAGTACGTAATTCTGAAATGTTTTAAGGTATCTAACTACGTTCGGAGTACTTGTTTTAGATAATGACATTTGAAGAAATATTTTTGTATTTTTATATTACAATTATGTTAAAACTTCATAAATCACGCAAAAAAGTTATATGAATTAAACATTTTTTAAATATTTGAAAAAACTTTGTACTAAATTTTGACCTTTTTCACACACTCTCGTTCAGAAACAAATTACCATAATGAAAAATGCTTTAGAACATATAATTACTCAACTATTGGCTAGGTCCTGAAGCAAACGTTTTGCAATGTCTCAAAAAACATATAAATTATAATAGTTTAAGTGTAAAATCATGATTTTTTTAAGAATTTTCCCCTTTTTTGCAAACCTTAAAAGCTACATAACTTTTTAAGGGAACATCATTGCACTTATCCTTTGGTTCATTACTCAGACACTATCATAAATTAAATGTATGCCAAATTTCAGGCTAATATTTTAAAATAAATTTTAGTTATCTTGTTTGAAAAATGAAAATTTTGGAAAAAATCACATTTCTAGGAAATTGAGTTCAGAGTTTATGTTCTTAATTTATTATGAGAAGAAAAAAAAGAATTTTTCTTTAATTCTCTCCGGTTTTGTAGACAAGTCCTTTTTATTCACCAGTTTAGCTCATTTTCAAAAATTTTCAGTGTTCAATATTTTTTATTAGTCGTTTTCTTGAGCCACATGAGTCATTATCGTTATCAACCATTCAGCCGCCGTCAACAGACTTGAATATTTTTTTCAATAAACTAACTTTTATGCATGCTAGCTTATCTGGAGATATTTTTAATGATTAATATTGGTTCTAAGTAAAATCTATGTGGTTTTCGCACGTTTATTATCAAAATTACATCATAAATGTAAAATCATGATACTGCAATTATTGAAAACTGCCTAAATTTGCAACCATCTCATAGAAAACAAAGAAATTTGCACTTAAAATTTTCCAAAATAGTTCCTGGTATATGGGAAATAGTAAAAAAAATTAATTATTTTAAGTAAAAACAATGAAAAATGCTTCTTTATCGTATTGTAAACTATTCCATTTTCAGCTGTTAAGTTCTACTAAAATGTCTCTAATTTCACTTCTGATCATCAGAGATGTAAAATAAAAACTGTTTTGAAAACTTAAAAGAATAGGCTTTCAGATAAGACCTAAACAAAATTGTGATCTTCGGTAGAAAATGGGTTTTCAACGTAGGCTGATACCTTAAGTCATATTATTAAAATATTCTCAACGCTAAAACTTTAAACAAAAGAAAGTTCCACTCTTCTGCGACTAAAATTGACCGAGTAATGAAGTTCTGAATTTCACAGTTTCAAACCAATGAACGGCTGCGTCGAGCAAACGCTGCGCGTTGATTGGAGGATCTTCTCTTGTCTAAGATCCTTGAGGCCTGAAGTCATTTAGAGTAGTGATATTCAAAGCTCCATCCCAAAGGTCAATTTTATTCGGAGGAAAAAGGAACTTCTTTTTTTTAAATTTTAGTGTATCAAAAATATTTTAATAAATTTGACTAATAGGACCAGGGGACTAAAAATTCAATCTTCGTAAGTTTTTTAGCAATATATTTACTGATTCAAAAAGTATAAAATTTAATTATTTGCGTCATTTAAAGCCCTTTTCCAATTGGAAGTTCATGCCTATCTCTGATGATTTACAAATCAGCTATTGTGCCATAAGTACAATGGATACCCTGTATATATAAAAGCAAGTTACTACTATACGCCATTACGACACGAGCGAGAAATGAGCGTCTAACGGCAACTTGCTCTCGTCCGCCGCACCGTTCTCCAATCAAAAAATATATGTATGTATATTAGGGTGGGTCGAAAAAAGTAAATATTTTTTCGGAACGCTTTTGTGCGGAAAAGTTGCCTATAGTAATCAGAAGGAAAACGGCATAAGAAAAATTGAAATCGGTTAACATCTTCCGTTCCCGCATCGTACTTAAAAGTTCATGAAAAATTGCAAAATCGCGCCTTTTTTGTAATTTTTTTAAATTAGTTAAAACTTTTGAAATAAACATGCTTTAGTTTTCTATGCTTGTTTTATGGTTTAAACAACCTAAATAAATTAAATTCTGATCAATAATCTAATTTTTTTCGTTCGAACAGCGTCTTAGAAAAAACAGAAATTTACCAATATTTCGCAATTTTCACTGAGTTCGTTCTGGTAGGACAAGACGAGCCAAAACTCACTTGAATTAAATTGAACTGGTTTGAACTAGATTGAACCGTGGCGTGGTCCCTACCTACCTATTCTGCCGCACCCCTCCCCCCACCCAACTCGGTCTTCTACTCGCCAGTCGCCACCACCCACTACGACCTTCACTCCTGTCTTTGTTTGCCTGTTACAAGTGGTACACGCTTTGGTGCTGTGTGTGACGTGTGTGCTATGCATTGTTTAGTGTCATGTTTGTTTAATGATTATTCTAACAACATTAGTTAATGATGAATGAGAAAACTAGAAGTAGTAGGGTGTGATGCCACTGTAACCAACACTGGATGGACGAACAGTGTCATCCACCGAATAGAAAATCATATAGGACGCCAGCTATAGTGGAGTATATGCTTCCTGCATTAATGAGCTTCCTTTTCGCCACATTTTCCAACATATTGACGGTCAAACTGCAGGAAATCTTTTAGTGGGCCAATCGAGCAGAAGCTCACTTGCTATGAAAAACTCCCTGTGGTAGATTATGAACCCATAGATTGTTCGATTCCTGGTATAGACAGGAATTTGTTGAGCAAAGACCAACAGTATTCGTTGGACATTTCAAATGCAATCTCCTTGGGACATTGTCCAGAAGACTTGGCAAATCGGACCCTGGTCCTTTGTTCCATTCCAGATGGCTACTGCGGCCAACCGAGTCCTTAGGCTGTTTACAAGTTCATCAGATCCATCCGGAAATTTAAAAGAAACTTCTTAAAATCATACATGCCTGTGTGGTTTGCCATATAAAAGAGCAAATATTTTACTGACGGATCAAAACATATCTTTCAAGCAATCCAAACATCACGGTATTTATCCGACGAATTACTTCAAGTTATCGATCCAGTAATACAACGAAATACGGTCTTTGAGCACACAGAGAATGTTCTGTTGGCAATGCTTGTCAATGAAAGAGAACATATTCGGGAGCTCGGTAACAGAAGGATCTTAAAAGCGAGACAAATCGTCCCAAAGAAGAAGACCGTTTGAAATTTCGTACCACAGAAGATAAACTTTCAAGCTTCCAATTACATTGAAATTGTTAATTGGAATTCTTGCGTGGTGTATCCTCCGCCAATGCTGCGGGACCTAAGTGAAGATGATATTAAATCACTCATCAATTCCGACACTACGCCCATCAGAGAAATACAAAAGTTTTCCTGTCACACCCAGGCTGTGGAGAGATGCATCAAACTTGTGACAGAGGCCTCGAATAAAGTATGAGGACGTGAAACTAGAGATGGCTATATCCGAGCAACACTGAAGTCTATATCGGTTATGCCTAATTTCTCCAAAAAAATCAGACTTTAAATGTGTAGTAGATATAAAAAAGAAAAAGTAAAAAACACACAATAAGCCAAAGAATCCTACCATATGGAAAATCTTTGTAAATAGTTATAAATATAATGCAAATACCACACCCAACAATTGGATGGTTAGTTGTGTAAGGTATGCGTGGAACTCCACGTGGTGAGTTCTGAGCGAAGAGTTGGGCATAGAAAATTGCGAAAAATTGGTATATTTCTGTTTTTTCTGAGACGTTGCGCGAACGGGAAAAAATAGATTATTGATCAAAATTTAATTTATTTAAGTTATTTAAACCATGAAACAAGCATAAAAATCTAAAGCGTGTTTATTTGAAAAGTTTTAACTAACTTAGAAAATTTACAAAAAAGGCGCGATTTTGCAGTTTTTCATTAACATTTAAGATTCGTAAGAACGTAAGATTTTAACCGATTTTAATTTTTTATGCTGTTTTTCTTCTGTTTACTATAGACAACTTTTCCGCACTAAAGCGTTTCGAGAAAAAAATATTAATTTTTTTCGACCCGCCCTAATGTATATGGAGCTTATGTACCAAATACAAAAGTCCTCCCATCTAGCCGAAGCGGATCAACGGAATTTTGCAAACGTAACCCACTCAACACAAATGCAGCCCACTATTTCTCCAGAAAAACTGAAATGTTCGTGTTGGTCTGAGTTTTCACCTCCACTCCATAACAAAATAAAACAATTCAAACAATTATAATATAGCAAATATATATAAAAAATATATAAGTAAGAAAAATATCCAGACTATAGATAATGGTTGAAAGCTTAGAAAATATCTTACTGGATTTTATTTTCTTATTTATTTGATCAATTTTCCTGTGAAATCTGTAAAGGAAGTCCTCAAAATAGCAAGTAATCCAGTAAACTGAAAGATTATCTTTGCTAGGTTTTAATTCTTTCTATCAGCGTGTTTTAAGCCAATTAGCATGTTGCTGGACGTAAAATGTGGCGCGCAAATTTAACGTTGAAATCAAATGCGTATTTTACGTTAATGTAGACAAGGAACATAACAAGTGCAAGGCTGCTAAAAGAACGTGGTTAAATGTCTATAACAATTTGAAGTTTAAAACTACTTTGTTAAGGGATCCATGGAAGTGAAATTATGCATAAGAGATTTAATTGGAATTTTATTTCCGGCGATCAAGTTGGTCGTCGAAGGCGGCTAGTAGAACATAAGTGTAGCCTGGAAGGAAACTTTTGGATTCGTTTTACACTCATAAGATATCAGACTTACATACTGTAATTAGAAGCAAAATAGTAATAGATGTTCATGGCTTAACCGATAAAATCTTTATCCGAAACGGAATTCCCCTTTAGTTTGTTTAACCGGGTTTGTACTGTATTAGCAAAATATGTACCGAAGTGAATCAAACTCAATTTCATGTAAAAGCCTCTCTCTTTTTTTTCTTTCTTTTTTAAATTGAATGAGAAAATAGAATTTTCATGTTTTTGTATTTTTATAAAAATTCCCGATTTCACAAATTGTTTCAACCTTCTCAAATAAGATTATTCCATCGACAGCGGTTTCAGAATTGAATACAACAAATAATATAAAAAAGAATTTTGAAAGTCAATTCCTACTTAGGTCAGCGATCTACACGCTTCCTCACTGACGGTATTTATTCCTAAATTTATATCCTGCTAAATATCTTATATATATAGGGAGAGTGTGAACTAATAGTAGGAATTGAAAAACTTTATAAAGTCTTTTTTAACATATCCAATAGAGGGAATAAAGAAAGTAATCAACATTACCCTCTGACAAAAATACATGAAAAAATGACGCCTTCGTGAACATACCAGAAAACAAAAGATATTAGGTCTAGAAGCTGGCAAACCTAGCTCCATCTATTGAGAAAAATTCGAACCAAACGACTCAAGGCGACATATGCTTTCTCCCATATAAAACTTAAATTAATTAATTTAATTTAATTAATGAATTAATATTTGAAAAAACTATATTAACATCAAGCATCATCCACTACAAGTTTTAAAAAATGTATTTGAACTTGAGTGGATGAGTAAAAAGTATTTTATTAACGATTGAAAATTTGAACAAGATATATAAATACATATAAGGAGAGTGTGAACTAATAGTAGGAATTGAAAACTAGCTTTAACAAGGGAAAATATTGTCTAAAATAGAAATTAGCTACAACAAACGATAGCATTATTGATTTTCGAGTATCCATTCTTCCATATAATTTTAGAGACATATTTTTAAACAATGCTTTTTTCATAATCTAAATATTGTCCAAAATCATTATTGCTGAGATTTATTCGAGGAAAACATCTTTTCTCTTTCATTTTGAAAAGTTTTGTGGAAGGTTGTTTTTACTTCTGAGGAAATCAGGTCATCCTTTGAAGAATCTTTTTAGTACAGGTTAGTAACGAATATTTTCTACAAACACTGGACACTTTGTAAACTTACTATGAAAAACTTCATTTAGAATGATTAAAAGTTCCTTAATTCGTCGGTATCCAAAAATTCTCTATAAGCTTCATACTGTTTTTTTCTTTTATATTTTATTTCCTTATCAAGGTAATTTGTAATATTTTCTTACGTGAAAATTTAATTTGCTTCAAAAAAGTTCAGTCCGTCAGATTGATGAATTGTTCTCATGTTTTGCCTGATAATTTCATTTCATTTAACTTGGGTTAGCAGGTAGCTTCATTTAGAGCGTGTCAAAGCAATTCTCGTCATGGAATTATTTGCATCTCATTTATTCATGTGTGAACAGCTCATTCCATACCGAAACGGAAGTTCTTTTCCTCACAATTTCCTTTAGTTTATCTTTGTTAAGTAGATAGTTATAAACAGAATGTGTCAAAATAATTGATTTTATGATTTAATTTTAATCACGTTTATTCACCTGTGAATAGCTCATTTCGTGCTGATGCAATGGATATCCGAAAGGTGAAAAATAACCTTAAATTGAGTTCTTTATTTTAGAATATAATTACCAAATGCATTATTTATATTCATGTGTAGAAAGAAGTTTTAGTACTTTATGGTTACCAGGACCTCAGACAAAAACCAACCAAATTTCAGCGATCACTCGCCGAATATTAGCGTTCATTCCCATCACCAAATCTTAAGGATGAATGATAACTCTAACAGAACTGCTCCAACATTCAAGCTTGGCAACGGTTGGGATCTCGCCAACACAATAAGATGTATACAAAGTATACAAAGAGAAAGAATTATAATCGCCAAGAAAATCGACATCAACATTTTGATGAATCTCCACGTTTGAAATGTTCCAGACCTCCGAAAAACAAATTTTTGGATTTATGTTTTTCTGTTTGTTGGTCTCTGAACATGAAAGATGGAAAGCGCAATGAGGCACACTCATTAAATTGTGTAGCTGGCCTTTTCACTAAATTTGCAGATAAATCTGTTAATGTCTGTCTGTCTGTTCGTCCGTCCATGAATTTAGACATTATGAAATTATCATTAGAATTGTAGATCTCTATCAAATTCCAGACTCAATACGTCAAAGAAATGACTGTCTGTTGGTCTGTATATTTAAGATTATGAGACCGCGATAAAATCGCAACAACTTATACAAATCAAATTTGGTATGTGGTCTTGTTAATAATATTGCAGATGTGTATGAAATGTTGGACCCAATCTGTGGAGAAGAAGATACCCAAAATTCATTTTAGTTAAAATATTTAACTTTCTACACCGTAGAATAGTACTTGCGCGAACTCAAATTTGCTGAATTGCAAATTTTTCTTTTGGTAATTGAAAATTTATTGCAAATGCTAAATCCTGAATAAAACTAATAACAGAAATAAAAAGAGCATTTATCCATTGTTTACTAAAAGTGAAACGGGAACAATGCTAGAAACTGGTAAAGTCTGTGATATAATTGACAGAGTTGTCGATCTTACTGAGATGATAGTCAATGAGCTTACAAGGATGCGTGGGCAAATCTCTACTACAGAAGCCGACACCTCAGACACAGATCCATCAAAAATACAAAAGTCAGTTGCAAGTTTGACTGAAGGTTTCGGTTCAGTTGAAAAAGTTTTAAAATTTTGGAGAAAATAGACTTTATAAAGAAAACTATTCCAGCTGTAAGATAAGAAATAAAAAAATATATATCAATTTGATAAGAGGAAATTTTGTCAGGGCAAAAAAAAAATTAAGAATCGCCCGATTTTAATAAGTCATCAACACCGAAATATACCTGTTTTGTGCAATATTTTTGTTTTAATATGTGCTTTTGCGTATGAATATATTTAAAGACTGCATTTTTTCATTATATACTATCCTTCCAAACATCTGTTTGTCTAGCTACTGCCAGATATTAATGAAATTTTGCGTGTATTTATGTGCAAAGTTAGACTCTAGTAAGTTGAGGAGTCCTCCCAACTTACTCTAATTCGACTTACGCGCACTTAGTCAGTCTTACTTATTACGTAACTTCTGTGTATTGTTGCAAAGATGTAATGTCGCTTACCTGCCTCGCTAGTCTTATAGTTGGGGAAGAAGTTTTACAGGGGTAAGCATGGAGTGACATGCAGCAGCCATTCCGAGAACCCCTGACCTTGGCGACGAACTGGCGACCATTTTTGCGACTTGGTGACAAATTTGTTGACCTTGACGACAAATAGATGATTCCAGAAAATGCGACCCTTTTCTCGATATCTCTATTAGGAAGGGGAATACGCTTGAATATACAAGAAAACCCCATGTGACGTCACGGCTGTCGGAGAGAGTATATAAGGACCGCGTTTGGATCAGAGGGAGTTGTGTTTTATCTACTGGAACGAGTTTAGAGTTTCGTCTGCAGTGCGAGCTAGGAAGCTGGTGAGCTGAGCGCTATTGAAAGTGTTGTTATTGTCGTGATTAGTTATATGCTGTTTGTGTTGCTAAATATCAAACTGCTGCACTGTTATTACCTCCGAATTGTTGTCTGTTTACGTTGGTAATCTTTGCAAGAACTATTGTTTCCTCTACCTGTGCTACGTGTTTTCCTGCATATTTGTGAATAAACCTTCATTCTCCATTATCCCGCGCGTTGGACTGTTTACTCCATACACCCACAGAAAGATTTTCGTAACAGTATTGTTCTACTGTGAAGCACATAATGCGCCATACGGTGTTAAAACAAGAGAAAGCCCTTTGATTAATGTTAGCTACTCACTAATAATTAGAAATCAGAACGAATTCGGAGCAAATAGTCCAAAATTGGGACATTTTCGGCTGATTCTGAATATCTGCTCAATTTTATACCAAATACGGTTGATACGAAAAGCAAAGACAATTCTTTGCTTACAATTAAAAAGAATGGATTTTATTCTACAAAATAACTGTGAATCATTAGCCAAATTATTCAGTAACTAGTGTAATTGTAGAGAGAATATCATGAATTTATTACACACTTCAGTTAACTTTGTCTTTTATTTCCGTGAAATAGTCAGATATTTTACGAAATATCTGAATTATACTCTTTGATGACACAATGAAACACTTATCCGTATTCACAAGGAAGTTGTAGTTTGGGGTATTCATTTAATTTTAATTCTTTTCTGTTTGTTCCTCTCATGAGGAAAGCTAAATATTTCATGATTTAGTTAACACCCTCATCTAATGCTTTATTTTCATTCTAAACTTGAATTTCTATTGGAATACTAGTATACTACACTTTCTTTTTATTTCTTTCATGAGGAAAACTAAATATGTAGGGATTTAGTTTACACCCTCATTTAATACTTTATTCTGATTCTAATCCTGAATTTGTATTGAAATACTAGTATACTACATTTTCTTTTTTTTCCTTTCGTGAAGAAAACTAAACATTTTATGATTTAGTTAAGCCCCTCATCTAATGCTCCATTTTTATTCTAAACTTGAATTTGTATTGAAAACTAAATATATCGTGATTTAGTTTACCCATCATTTAATACTTCATTGTGATTCTAATCCTGAATTTGTATTGAAATACTAGTATACTACATTTTCTTTTTTTTTTCCTTTCGTGAAGAAAACTAAATATTTTATGATTTAGTTAAGCCCCTCATCTAATGCTCTTTTATGTTCTAAACTTGAATTTGTATTGAAAATACGAGTATCTTCTCAATTTCCCATGTAGTTGTTCAGATGTTTGTGCCTAGTCTTTATTTGAACCTATCTTTTATGTGTCCAATCTATCTTTTAAGTGCATGTATCAAAAATATAATTACATAAATTAGTGCATTTCTTGAAAGTAATTTCAAATGCAACTGAAAATTTAAACAATGAACCTCCACAAGAAAAATGCAATTTAATTTTTGAATTAAAAAAAACCAGCGGGAGTGATCTCCTCTAAATTTTCGCGTATACTCTCTAACAAAATTGTCCTACCCCCCCCCCCCCCCGCCTAAAAATTTCGAAGCGCCGCGAGTGTTATTGATATTGTCTTCGTAGAACGCTACAATACGAATGGGTCAAGAATGCAAGCGAGATAAAATTCGCCAAGTCAGTATAATAGCGCCAAGTTTAAGAAGGTTATGCGCCGTAAAACATTAACTGTTATAAACAATAGGATTACTGCTTATTGTTACTCATTGTTTCATTACAATAATTAAACTGTGTATCAAATTTAATCACTCTAGCTATTTAAGTTTTTGAGTTATCGTGTTCTCATGAACATGGACAGACGGATAGACCGCCTTCCATGGATTGGGTTTGTCCAAAATTTAATAGAAACCTACAAATTATGTCTAAAGATTACGTACCAAATTTCATCCCTCTTGATTTAATAGTTTTTGAGTTATCGTGTTCACAGACAGACAGACATAATTCCAAAATTTTGTTTGTCGGCATGAGGAAGGTCTAAAACGTGGAGATTCGTCAAAATTTCGAGTTCGAATTTTTTGACGATTACAATACTTTCTCTTTGTATATTTCGTATAAAAGAAAGTAATAAATATTGTTTAGGAATGCTCTGTTTCGTGTTTGTTTGGATCAAAATACAAACATTTCAATAGTAAGAAGAATATTGTTGCCATCTAAGCAATCAAAGTCAGATTATTGTTTTCCGTCATTTTTTGGTCTGACTTGGATAGATAAGCAGTGAAAACAAAGTTCTCTTGTATTCGAACACGTTGAAAAGTCGATTTTCGGCCAAAATTCCCATTTTATTATTTTTGATGTTTTGGATAGTTCATTCATATACCTTTCTAAAACATATTTACGTTTGTCGGTACGTGAATTAGAAGACGAGATATTAATTGGTTTATAACAAACCGAAAACCGGAAGTGGACGTTTAATTAACCAGAAATTGTCATTTAAAGGAAGAGAAACCTGTCAAAAATTCTTTTAAACTGCATTTTTTCAAGTTAATATGATGTTAGTATATTTTTAGGAATTTTTTTTAAAGTTCAGATACTTAATTTAAGCTCGTGGCAAAACTAAAATTTGATTTTTCTCAAAACTAGATTTTATGCATAATTTTCACACTTCAAACATGGTAATTCAAGATATTATCATTCCATTGTTTTGAAATTTTGTGACCACTTTCTTCAAATGTTTCTCTAGTGAATGTACTAGAATAATGTGTATTGTAACAATATTTTTAATTATGGTCTTTTATTTGAAAAATGACATAAAAAATTTGCTGAAAATCTTATAATAATTGTTAGATTAGCTCTAAAATTTTTATTTATCCAAAGAATGTTAAGATTCTAGTACAAACACTAGTCCATAGTATGTAGTTTATTTTAATATTAGTTTTATTTGAATTATTACAAAAGTTTGACCTCTAGCATGTTTGAAGTTTTTGAAAATTTTCCCTAAAAAACAGCATAAATTTAGGTTTTTTGAAAATTCATAATAATTTATACTCAAAAATAATACTTTATTTTTAATCTTTATAAAGTTCAAATCTAAAAAACATATTATGGTGTTTCTATATAGCAATTTTTAAAAAAATTGCTCCGAACGTGTTCGGATACCTAAGCAATCAAAGTCAGATTATTGTTTTCCGTCATTTTTTGACTTTGATAGATAAGCAGTGAAAACAAAGTTCTCTTAAGAAATTTTAGAAAGTAATTGAAATATTTTGTAATTTTATTTCAGTTGAAGGATCTTGATACTAAAAGGGGAATCCATCATAAAAGGTTTTGAAACAATCGTAAGTATAATTTTATTCACAGTCAAGTACTGTAACTAATTAAGATCCGTCAATATTATTTCCATTTTCGTGAAAGTTTTCTAAGGTGATAGTTTACAATAATTGCCATCATATGTGTATATATTTGAAATTTCAGTTTTAATTTTCGGTATTAAAAAGTACAAACTTCAACGATTCCAAATATATATATAGCCAATAATAACTGAAATGGAGTCGAAAACACAGTATCATCGCCAAATTTTTGCCAAACTGGTATTTTTCAAGCAATAATCTTCCAAATTTGGTATAAGATATATGAGGGTTAAGACCATTATGATGGCTGCCATTGAAATGGCTCGCCAAGGCAGTGATAATTTGGCGACGGAGCAATAACTTTTTTTCGAGTCTTACAATTGAGTGCATGTAGATAGCTAGGATCGTCATCATCGCCAATGAATAATTTAATATCTCCTTTCAGGTTTCACCCAAATTAGACCTCATTTAGTAGAATCCTGTACTTGTGTTTCACCAGGGGCACTAAGTTTCCCCATTGACAACACAGCATCAATGAAAAATATGGGCTGTTAATGTAACAATGTGACCTCTTAACCTAATCGATATTTAAATCAAGAATTCTGTATGCCAAGGCTTTATTAAGTCTCTCAGCGCCAAAGCAGAGCAAAGAAACAATACGGCTGTTATTTATTATAAATTTTATTTGCTTTGTAATTTATTCTTCACACGGTTTTGGCGATGAGGCTACTTTCTGTGAATTAGCATACAGCATTCTTGGTTTCAAACACTCTCATTCAGTTGAAGAATATCAAATTACTTTTATGAAGATATATGATAAACGCCAACAGTTTTTCTGTGAACAAATGCACAACTGAAATGTTTCAGTAGAAGTTAGATATTTGCTCCAAAACTCCTTTTACTGTTGTCTTTTTTACTCCAAAAATGGAGTTGCAAACGACTTTGTTAATATTGGGAGGGAGATACATAATATAATCGTTACTTTTCCGTTAGCCGGGCGCGAGCGAAAAATCGCCAAATAATGTAGAATTCCGCCAAATTTCTTACAACCATTCTCTTGGCGACTTGGCTCGCTTTTGGTTCACAATTGGCGACATTTGCGCCCGGCTAACGGAAAATCGCTTCGCTCTTGGAGACTTGGCTGTTAACAATTGGCGACATTTTCACACGGCTGACGGAAAATCGCTTCGCTTGGCGACTTGGCTCGCGTTTGGTTCACAATTGGCGACATTTGCGCCCGGCTGACGGAAAAGTACCATATAATCAATAAGGTCGACTATTTTATTTCATTTAAAAGAAAAATAAATTTTTGAAAATATAACCTCAAACTCTTTTATTTATTAACACCTTTATTTGACTGGAGATCGAATTTGAATTACATATGAGTTTTAAATTCATTCTGGTTAGGTATAAGAATTGCAACATATAAGCTGCGCCCAAATGAAAAGGAGAATATAGTTATATGTAAAGAAATTTTAATAACAATATTCTAGTTACAGTTTATGTGGAACAGTATAACTATAAATAATCGCCACTGACATTGATACACTGATCCCAGCGCGTTGGAAGCGAGTGGATGACTACAGTGTAGAAACCGCTGGGTCAGGCAAACACCCATTCACGCCGTCTTCTGATTCTCTGACAAATTCTTGGGCACCCACTGTGCACAAACTTTGCCATAACCAAGCTTTTTGTAGATTATGTGATGCACAGTTCCTTTGCTTATTGACAGTTCAACAGCAACTTCACGTGTGGTGATCCGACGATTCTGTCGTATGAGCTCATTCACAGCCGAAGTCGTGGCACTGTTGATCACAACGTGCGCCTGCACAGGGCGTGGCAAGTCCTTGATGTTTACGCGTCCCGCCTCATAACGCTGACACCACCGGAATATGGTGGACCGTGCGAGACACTGCTCTCCGTACAACTCTTTCTTCCTACGATAAATTTTTAAAGCATGCTCCCCTTCTGAGCGAAGAAATTGGATAACTGCTCTTTGGGCTGATCTGGAGGAATCCATCACGCAACGAACTGCGGAAACAACTCTCCAGAAATGAGGATATTGATGCTGTTAACTACGCAGGTGCAACTGGGAATACCACCGCTCCATCTATCGGCTAGCACATTAACTCACTTGGATTTGATACAACGCCGATACAGCTAAGGTCTCCTTTTCATTTGGGCACACCTAATAGAAATAGAAATTTAATTTTTCCCAGAAAAGTAAGGGAGCAACCGCAACCTTATTCGCCTCCACTCCTTGAATTACATACGAGTCTTAAATTAATTATGGTTAAGTTTAAGAATCACAACATATTTTGTCGTTATTGTTATAATCCAAATCATTATAGAAGATACGGAACGATCCCATAAGTCCTTGTACTCGCAAAAAACTAAAATGTTAAGGGATTTTCTAATATCTCGTCGCTTACGAGCGGTAGGATATGAAGAGGAGAGGATTCTGCATGCTCGAGTTTCTAACAAGTTTGGTAAATTTTGTACTCCGTCTCAGTGGTAAAACGAGGAACCAAATTATTTTATTATTCAAGTCAGTAGATGGCAAGGACTATGTAACTATTTACAAACTCAAAATTTTTAACTGTTTCCCTGATTTATATAATCTTGTATACTTTACTCGAACCACAGATAAAAACGACCAAATTTTAGCACAGTTCGCCAAATCTTAGCAATAGTTTATTAAGCAAGAAAACACCAAATTCAAGGTCAATGCAATGAAAAAATAAAATCTCGAAGTATATTAAGTATTGAAAGTCTGTTTTTTTTTTTAAGTAAGTCATCTATATTTATATCCTCGATGGTCAGTATATAGCATTTTCTAACTAAATTAATGTTTTCGAATAAAAACATTTTTAGTTGAAATGTTTGGCAATGTATGTGAACATTTTTTTTCTATGTTTTCCCAGTAATTATCAGCCTAGATTTTCCTAAATTTCCCCCTTAAATGACATTTTACTAATATATTACATGTGAACGAAAAAATATGAATTCGTTTATTTTACATTCTCTTTTTCAGAATAATTGCTGACCGAATTCCCAATAATCTAATGTTTTTTTTAAAAAATTAATCATCAAGGAAAAGACATTCTGCAACCGAAAGAACAACAACAAAAAAAACCCATTCGATTTGTTTTTTGTAAATTTATATGACCACAAGTTTAATATTGTCAGATTCATCTAACGCATGCATTTGAGCCGATCTGAATTAACCCGATTTTCATCCAAAATAATGTCATTATTTTAACTTAATTAGAAATCAGAGGTTTGCCAACTTTTTTTGCATGTCTAGGTTTTCTGGCTGCTAGATCGCTGCAATTTTCTAAAATTAGCCTATTCTATCAATCCCCGTTTCAAAAAACAGTACAAAAAGCTTTAACAATTGAAGTCACTATTGAAAATTAAATTATTAATTGCGATAAAACGTAGCGTTGTTAGAAGTGGAGAATCTATTGTTCCAAATCCTTTTAGAGATACGGCTTCAAACAATGCTTTTTAAATAATTCTAAACAATGTCCAAAATCATTATTGCTACGCTTTATTCTAGGAAAGCGTCTTTTCTCCGCCATCTTGAGAAATTCTGTAGAAAATTATTCTCATTTCTGATGAATTCAAATAAAATCTTCTTGGAGCATCTTTTCGACGTTTGTGGTCTACTGTTCAATACAGGTTAGTTATAAATACTTTCTACAAGCAATTGTCTTTTGTTAAATTTACCATCAAATGTTTCTATCAGAATTATGGAAAGTTCCTTAATTCTTTGGAATCCCAACACAACTGTAAGATACAAATATTAGGTTTCCAACGATTTTCTCTCCCATCAAGCAAATTTGTAATGTTTTTTCAACCGAAAATTTAAGTTGCTTAAAAAAGCTGCGTTGGTCAAGCGTTTTGTTTCCAATTGATTTTATTTTGAAATGACTACATTGCATGATATCAGATTGATAAATTTATTTTTCTAGTATTCTTCCCCTACTTCCTAACAGTTGCAGTTAATTAATATTGATATATTTCAGTGCCTGACGAAAGGCTCGTAAATGCTATGATTCCTAGTGACGCTTCAGAGAATTTTTAATAAGATGGAGATGCTTGAATAAGAATGAAGTTTTTCTCAGAGAGTGATTTTTTACTTTGGTCACAGTTCAGGAGAATGTTTTCAATATCGTTATCTTAAATGCACATCTAGCATAATGGGTTAGTGAATGCGTGAAACAGCGATGTCTTCTCATCTATCTTTCAACCATGACGACAGAGCGATAATTGATGGGACATCCCCCCAGAGATTCTTGATATGTTCAGTTTCTGAAAACTTCAATTGGTTTTTAGTAGAAGATTCTTTTCTTTTTTGGATATTGCGAAATGATATCTTTCACTGCAATCCAATCTAAGTAAGGAGTGTGTGTGTGTGTGAATCGCTGCTCTTTTTACGAAAAATTCCGCCTTTTCATTCCAAAAAAATGTTTGTGTGACTTCGGGATGGTGATTTTTTTTTTAAATTCAACTTCACCCTAATCTTGATTTTATGATTTTGTCGTACAATCCATGTATATTCTTTGGGGATTTTATGGAAACATATTTCATGCTTGTAAGGCAGATAAACTGTCGGTCAAAATCATTAGGTTTTTCTCTGGAATTGAAATATCGTTAATTGCTTAGCAGATTGTGAGAGCTTCACCCATAAATATGGAATTAATAGGATGGATCCGAAACAAGAATGAGTTCCGATTAGAAACGCCAGTAATTGCAGTAACATTCAGTGACTTGGAAGCATTTGTAGTAGTAATAAAAGAATATTGGGAATGATTACTGATTAATTCTTCATTGGCGTCGCATGTCATGCGACGAAGAGAAATATTGCATCGCTTAAAATGAATTCGTCACTACCTCCACGCCTCTTTATATTTCTCGATTTTTTTTTGTATTTTTGGATATTGCTAAGAAATGGCGCAAAAAGTACTACTTTCTTCATGTTTCCGCGGTGAGATTTTCCGCCTTGAAAGGAGAACATAGTCATTTTGTCGGAGATTCGAAAATACATATCGAACAAAGAAATGGTTGATTCTAAATCTTACATTCTTTTCGTCAGATTGGCTGAATTTTTTAGATAAAATAAAATTTTAATTTTAATAGTTTTATATATGCACTACTCAATTCGTATTGAAACTGCCAAATATATAAATCAATAATAAAATTAAATCAATGCATTAAATCAACTTAATCCTTAACAGTGATCATTATATAAGTCAGAGGATAAATCCATACAGAAATCACATAAAATATGTGTTAAAGTATGCTAAAGAATAAAATTCAAAACAATAGTAATGAATGAAATAAAAAATAAATTTCAACAAATAAACTAGACGAATTACAATGGTATGGTAAAAATACATGATGATATTGCATTAAGTTCAATAAATTGAAAATTAAATAAGCTCATGGTTCATAAGTCCATCAATTAATTCATGGAAAAGCTTTAATGAGATTTCCTTTTACGTACAATGGAAAATTCGAGTTGGAATTTCTAGCAGTAATCTGACACCATATGTGTATCCCACCTCCCTTGATATCTTTGTTTCATTACTTTAATATCCTGGTAGCTGAAATCTTTTCTTAAAGTTGTTTTAATTCCTGTTACCTTATGCATTAGGTATGTATGTTACGTTCTGAACTAATAATATATTCGACGTTGTGAACTAATAAATTTCGGAGATTAGCTTTTCAAGTGTTACCCTAAACAAAGAAAGTAATTAAATTTGATATTTTTTAGACCTAAATAAGATTTTACTATGAATATACAGTCACCTGTTGCATCATTTCATTGACTAAATAATGTGTGAAGGTTATGGAGTGGATTAAGAACTAAAAATTGCAGTAATTTCACATATTTTTGACTACTTTGAAAGGAATATGTGACAGGAAGTTACAGAAGATAAAATAAGATTTATTTCTCTTAAGAAGCTTAGTACTTAATGCTATAATAAAGATATCAAGAGAAATTTTAAAATTAATGAGAACAGTGTGATTTCGACATTTTTTTTGGATCTCCCTTTACTTAATCCTCCTCACTTCAGTTTCGCTTTAATTTCTATCAATTTTTGTTCTCTCATATACGAATTATGCAAAATGATAGTAATGTAATCATCAAAGAATTTAACCTGGATAATTTCAGTAATCTTCAGTGTCTGAAAAAAGTCATTTCTGGAATTATGTCTCTCTGTGTGTTGGTTGGTTGGTCTGTGATCACAAAAACTCTTAAATTAAACAAGGTAGAAAAATGGTATTTGGCCTTTATGCAAAAATTGTAGACATCTATGAAATTTTGGATGAAATCCGTCCACGAAAAATCTATCTGCCCGTCCGTGTGCATGTGAAGTAGATTGCTCTAAAATGCACTGAGCCAAATGGATTTGGTGTATGGTTTTACAGCTAGAATGGCTACTTAAACCAAATTTCGGACCAAATCCTTCAGCGGGTTGACTGTCTGTCTGTCCGTCTATTCGTGAGCTTACAAATGTGATAACTGGAAAACGCCACTAGTTAGATAAATGAGATTCGGTATGTTGTCTAGTCACCAAAACTGTAGTTATTTACCAAATTTCGGATTCAAAAGTGTAGATCTTTATCCAATTTTGGATCAAGTCAGGCAAAAGGATGGTGTCCAAACTGCATATTCGGTTTCTTCACTTTCCTACGAAATGAAAAGGCTCCACCTTGGGCAATTAAAGAAAAAAGTCGAGAGAAGAATAATCTCTGTGGTTTGGATTCGGAACCCTTGCTTTTCCTAACGATCATCACCTGTCTCTCGCATGGGTGGGTAAAATTCAAGAATGTTATAATCAAACATCTCTGGCTCCAAACGAAGCAGAATTTCGCTAGAATGTAGTACAAGTGATGCGCTCTGTGAAAACCAAAATAAAAGAAAATCTGATTTAAAAATGGTAATTTGTACGAAAATAGATTTTATGCTGAGAATCAAATTTGGGCAGTGTTTTCAGTTAAACTAAAAAAAAACTCTCAAGTGAACTGTTCAATTTGTATTCAGGAATTAAAAAAAGTCGGAAAGTCCCCTGGAGTTGCCTTAAATAATGGCTCAGGCGAATGAAAAATTTAAACTTTTCGTCACTTTTGACGAAAATGTAATTTTTTTTTCTCTTCCCTTTTCCTTGTTTTCCCAGAGAGCATTCTTTGCACTATCTCCTCTTAAAATTCTGCTTCTTTTGGAGCCATAGAACCTCTGGGACCTTCTGAGTAGGTGAATTTTTATTGTAACAATGCTGTATTTTGTAAATTCTTAATTATTTGAACCTTCCAGCAATGTTGGAAGCCAGAAAAAATTGAGATACTTTGAAGGAATTATTTCTCATAATAATCTTTATTCCTTTTTCTTTCCTTTCTTTCCTGTATTATTCAATCCCTCTCCACCCTCTGAATTATCTATTTTTTAATTGCATTTCCCATTAAAAAGTTAGAAAAGTTGGTGTTGCACAAGAAAGGTATATATATTGCGAAGGCGCCCTATTAATATCGAATGTTCGCACTATAGTAGGAAAATTTTTTTGAAGGCATGGAAAGTAATTCTAATCCATTTATTAAAAACAGATATTCATTTAAAAACCATGATGATAAGATGTGCCACCTAGGCATACACACAGACAAACATACTGTCAGTGCATAAACTGACTTGTTGTTTCGCAGAAGAGGAGAGTTAAATACAAGCAAGGGAAACGAAAACGCCATTCAGCAATGGCTGAATTTGCATAAACCGCTATAGTTCGCCAACGCCTAGATCCAACATGTTTACTGAACTTTTATTTATGGTTTGATTTTAAATTATGATTATGAGTAAACGAATGATATAATTTGTATTTATTTATGCTTTTACTAGTGTACTAAAAAGTAAAAAGTGCATTATAATTATTTTCTAGTATTTTATTTTAACTTACAATTCATTATAATTGATAGAGAATCTTGAAAGCACATTTTTCTTAAAATCATACTGAATTCGCCATTATTATTTAATACAAAATTTATTAGTTAATTATTAACTGAAAAATAGGATAAATATTCTGAAAATATTAAAACAGTTTATTGCCATCAAGAATACACAAGTTAATAAATTTCAAAATTTTAGGAAAAGAGGAAGTGAGTATAAAATCGATCACGAAATTCCATCCTTTCAAACATGAAACTCAAATTAAATAAAAAGTGTGCAAACACTGTTCGCCATTTTCATTAAAAAGTAACGAAGCGTTCTAAATTTTATCTTGGGACAACATTTGACTCACTCTCAAGTATGGAATTGCTTTCAACTCTTTGAAACGAATGATAAGAACAACTTTATGTTGCAAAAGTAGTTACTACTTCTTTGAACATATTTACATTAATAACTCGCCTTCGGTACTCTGTATTAGCAATTTATTGAGTTGGTTTATTCAGGAAAATTTTGTAACGGTTCGTTTCTTTTCAAGATTTCTTCATCCTGGTATGTGGACTGCTGAGATCCACTGTGCAAGTGAGGTGGCCAGAATGACACGCCCAAACAGGGGTTGGATGCTACCTAGAAGATGCTCATTGGTTATACCATTCTTCGAGCTCTGGAACAATCTGTATTTCACTTTATTCCTCCTTGTTTGGATAGCGTCAAATTACTTCATGGACTCTTCTTTCGTTTATCTCGAGCAAAGTAGAATCCCCATTCTTCAGAAAAAATGTTCAAACGGCCCAAGGACCTCAAGCCTCACACAAAATATGTCAGAATCATTTCCCACTGTAGAACAGTAATGTGTCTGCTGCAGTCTTAATATTATTCTCACCAACATTTGGATTAATGTTGTTTTCTTAGTGTATTTTCTTAGTGTAGACGTTTGTCATTCAAATTATGAGCCAGATGCGACAGTTGTTTGGTCAGTAGGTGCGTTGTGTATTGTTGTCTTTTATTCACATTACATAACTAGGGCAGTAGCGATACAACATTCATTCCACACGATTTCTGTTTTCAAATGCGCGTTACATGGTCATTATTTATTGACAAATAATTAAAATATTTTTTCCTCCCGCGAACGAAATACTGTGTCACGCTTCTTTATAATCGGATTCAAATTCAAGAGTCTTATTTAACTGTATCTGTATCTACTTGCTAGATCGTGTATATATATGTATGTATTACTTTTATTGTCTGTGTGCTAACTGTGTACTGTGTGTAAGCTAGATGTTTGTTATATATCTCTAGATGAGATTGGTGATTGCTATAATAATTTTTTTTCTTATTTATCCTTTGTCTGTTTTCTGGCTCTGCTCTTTTCTGCTTATATAGCTCCAGTTTCTGTTTTCTATAATTTCAAATCCGACTTTTTCGAAATGAAATATTTCTGTTTTGATAATCGGCTTCGGAGTACCGGCATCTCTCGCATCCGGACGTTTATCATTCAAATTATGAGCCAGATGCGACAGCTGCTTGGTCAGTAGGTGCGTTGTGTATTGTTGTCTTTTATTCACATGGAATAACAAGGGCAGTAGTGATACACCATTCATTCCACACGATTTCTGTTTTCAAATGCGCGTTACGTGGTCATTATTTATTGACAAATAATAAAAATATTTTTTCCTCCGGCAAAAGAAATACTGTGTCACGCTTCTTTATAATCGGATTCAAATTCAAGACTCTTATTTAACTGTATCTGTATCTATTTGCTAGATCGTGTATCTAGTAATATGTATGTATTACTTTTATTGTCTGTGTGCTTACTGTGTACTATGTGTATGCTAGATGTTTGCTATATATCTCTAGATGAGATTGGTGATTGATATAAAAATTTTTTTGCGTATTTATCTTTTGTCTGTCTTCTTGCTCTGCTCTATTCTGCTGAAATAGCTAAAGTTTCTGTTTTATATAAGTTCAAATCCGACTTCTTCGAAATGAAATATTTCTGTTTTGATAATCTCACAGGCTTCGGAGTACCAGCATCTCTCGCATCCGATGACTATTAGGATTATGAGCCAGATGCGACAACTGCTCGGTCAGTAGATAAGTTCTCTTTTGTTGTCGTTTATCAAAACCCTGTCACACCGAGCGAGACGGTACCGGAAGATATAAAAATTTCCCCTTTACAGTGACGAAGGCCTGTCTGAGGCGAATGGCTCCTCTTGAGGGGAGGTGCGATTCTCAGATCTATTAGCAGATAAGAGCTGTCGGGGGGGTCCAATTATCCTTGGCAACTACAGCCAATTTCCGTGCGCCGTAAGAGAAGGTAACAGCGGGGGGTGGGGTAAATGATCACCCATGTTGGGAGAGTCCAATTCATACAGTTTCCTGCCAAGAAATGCCGGTTTTAAAGGAGCTGGAAGAAAAAGTTCGTCTCGGGATTAAAGAGTTAAGATGGAAAGGAGAGGGAAGTAATGATGCAACTTTTTTTCCCGACGCGTATTCTGTTTCTAAACGTGCGTTACATGGTAATTAATTATACTGGTTAATACTCATTTTTTTGTCAATGATATTCCAATGATTTTAGGCTAATTTCGTGGCGCTGATTCTGAATCCATTATTCCTTTTGTCAGAATTGGTTCTAGATTTCCAGATTAACTGATAAATTTGAATAGCAACATGTGCTCACCACTCAAATCGCATTGAAACTGTCTCAAATATAAATCGATAATGAAATTAAATAAATGCAATAAATCTACTTAATCCTAAAGAGTAATCTATATATACAAAAGAGGAAAGTATGTGTGAGTGTGTTTGGGTTTTTTTGTTTTTTGTTTTTTATGCACACCCACACCGTTGGACTTACTGCGACCAGATTTGCAAAGTGGTGGATTAGCACAAGAGGGAGCTAACGCTGTAAAAATTATTTTTAAATTTTAATTGGATTTATATTTAATTAATTAATTAACGAAAATTAAGTTTTCTTAGACGTTTTACACCAATATCTTGGCATTGGTAAGAAATCGGTAACTGTTGTTCGTATTTCTGTTAAAGTTAACCATCTTGAATCCTTGTTTGAAACTCTCTTTAACGGTCATTTATTCTTATTCAGCATTATCTGTGTTATGTAGAAACATCTTTAAGTCTTTAATAAATGTTTTAGTTTTTAAACACTGTTTCCTTCCTTTGTCTCAAGTACATTCCCCTAGAATGTGTTTTTAACAGAGTGCCTTTTTCCAAGTAGGGCGGTGTCTAGACAGAAAGGTGAGGAGGCACCTGCTATTTTCACATTAGAGCACTCGGATTTTTCCTGAGACGAAGAGTGGTATTAACTTGGTGACCGCCTACGTTCGGAAAAAAATTTTGAGAAATTGTATATTTTAATTAAGTTTTTTTTATATGCATTATCAATTAAAAACACAAAAACACCAAAAAGTTTCTTAAAAATATAATATTTTTTGAGAAATATGGGAATTTGTAGTAAACTCTAATCAGATTTAACCAACATGGTTAACACTCTACACCAAATTCTAATGCGGTAATTCTAATTTTCTTTTCACATAAGTTATAAAGGACAATGATCTATGAAATGAACTAAAATCTAAAAAAAAATTGAAATTCAAGTAAATTAGGGGTAAAAATATGTGTAAATATTCATTTTTCCATTAATTCACAAAAACACTTGTAAATTAAAAAGTATTTCACGAACAACAAATATTTGAGTTCATTTAATTTCTTATACTATTTTAAACATGTGCTGAAAATTTCATGCGAATATCTTAATTAGATTTCGAGATATCATTTTAACGGTGGGGAAATTTTATGGAAAACAAATTTCTGAGAAAACTGCACTTATATATGTATTTCCTTCCGCGTGGTTTTGCTTCAGACAAAGTATTTTAAAATCGTTATAATTTTTTTCTAATTCACTTACAAACAAAATGTAAACGGATTTGGAAAGACGACAGTCTGGACTAAAAGAAAAGTCAAAAAATAAAAATAAAATAAAAACAACAAAAACTACTGTTCAGCAACGGATTCCGAGACTACCACTTTTTTGGACGATTTTACACCGGAAAGGGGTGTCAGGCAATGAGTCATATAAGCGCATTTCCAGAGTTGTTTGTTAGATCACGCTCAGTAAAATGTAAACATCACCCTTTCTTCACTTTCCCCCTATTTTGATGAAAACAGCACTGCCCGGCACATGCGCAAAAGCGCGGAGGTTTCTGAATCCGTTTCTATACAATAGTGTTATGACTGTTACATAATGCATATCCTTTTATTTTATGATATATTCAGATACACATATATTTTTATGGTATATAGAAACATAATCTGCCTTCTATTTTACGTCCAGATTTTATTTTTTTTAAATCGAACTTAAGATCTCATTCCAAAAAGCATATATCAAGATTACATGCATTGGTTCATGCAACGCTGGAGGACGCCTGACAAAGTAAAACACGATATTACGTCATAGACAGGTAGAATGCTAAAGAAACAGATGTTTCATCACCTTTTCTGAGTGATCTTCATATTGTCTTAGAACTCATTTTCTCTCTAACCCGATATGGACCATCCGACTTAAAGTCGATAGGAACACAAGAAACAGCATTTAAAGCGAGAAAGGAAAAAAATGAAAAAAGAAATAAATGTTCTTAATCACATTATTTTTCACTTTGTGCGCAAAGGTAAAAAAAGATTAAAGTAAAAGTGTTTCTGTAAAATGCAAAGGAAAAAATAAGAGAGGATTGAATCGGTAAAAATTAAAAGATGAAGTAATTTCATTAGCTTGTTCCTCTAAGTGGGCAAAACTCGTACACGCTTTAAGATTTTGTGAGAGTTTAAATGCTTATAATTTGCTTCCATTTTTTCATCATTTTTAATCTTTATGTATATTGAAGTTATATCCTTAAAATGGGATTCTTGACAGTTCGTTTTCAGAGTTAAATATTGGTCGTTTTATTCGGAATTTTTTGTCAATATTATTGAAATATAACAATTTTGAACGGTGATAACATATATGACAGTAATTTCATTCGAATTCGAATATTTTAATCGTTCAGTTAGTGGAGGAAAGTTTGCGATTATTTTATACTGTAGACTTGTCTTTTTATACGTAGAAGCCATTGTGAAATGACATAAAAAGTCAATGATATGCAAATCTAGTCATGAAATCATGTTACCACCTGTTATGTTAAAAGATGACATTCTAAAAACAATTGCAATATCAATAATATATAATCAAATTAAAATATTTTATTAAATAATTCTGAAAACGTGCCGGAAAAAATCTTGCTTCAAAGAATTTGTCAATCAATATAATTAAATCGATAACAAAGACCAACGAAAGCAACTATTTTTCCGCTAAATATATTATTATATTAATACTGCAAAAAATATTATTGTATTTTAAAGAATCTTCTTCCGGGATACGGTGAAGTATTTTTGCAGTACTTATTATTCCAACAAGTTTAATTTCAATTTATGTGCCCTACAAATAATGTATTTATTGACTATTTCGAACCATGCTTCACTATAGCGGAGGAAAGCCCAATATGCACTACAAGTTTAATATATTAATGCAAAGTGCTAGGTAGTAGGCAATACGCTCCTATTTCCCATGCAATAGTGTTTATATTTTTTTGAATTTTTTTTATCGAAACATGTATTAGTTTATCTTTCCCTTTTAAAATTTTTGTTTAGAAAAAAAATCCGAAATAAACAAAATCAGCTAAGTCACGAATTTACTCTTGCAAATTAAAATTTAAAGTGTATTAATTCAATTTTTCTTCCTATTACTTGAAAATGGTGGGAATCAATTCGCAAGAAATATACCATTTCTTCACTTGAAAGTTAATGTTGTTAAGTGAAAAGAAAAACAGTCTCTTTCATACTAACTAATTCAAAGAAAATTGTTTTACTTTTACAAATCTTTGACGCATTTGAACAGAAACATGGAATTTTTCCCACTCTCTAGAGAGTAAGCAATTATTGTTTCAACTTCAACTTACGAACAAACATATGCACCCACTCATCCGTTATAATGAAAACCACCTACTTTCCTTCAAATACAAAGCTATAGAAAGCAAATTTTTCACTGACTTGGATTCTTTTCAATTTGAAAGGACAAGAAAACAAGGCACAACAAATTCCAGATGTTGTGCTTGCAGTCTTCCTCCGTAGAACAAGAACAAATTTAAAAACTTCCTTCGTTTCATTTATTGCAGTCATGTTAATGTCTAATTATCTCCATTTATTTATAAAATAACAGAATGGCTGGGAATTTTTTGGACATTAAATGGTATTAAATATTTTTGATTTATTAAAATATCAAATTAGATTGGTATTGTTGTTGGGTATGTGTGTTTTCAAGAATAAAAACTGTAAGGACTCCTTCTTCACGCCAACAGAGGGCGTTGTTAAACTCAGAACTAAAACTTTAAACTCTCGCCTTTACATTCATTCCTTGTAACACTTCTCTATTAGCTATATTTATTGCGTGTTTGTGCTCGTGATAATAAATCTTCATATTTTTCCAAAGTAGGGCTCTGAGCTCCTCTAAACACCTATTATAGATTATATATACGTATTTTATTATAGAAAATGTTTCTGCTATGATCTGCGCTGCTTCCTACTGAAAATAAGGTAAGTGAAATTTCACTTATTCTTTTAATTTAGAATAATATCTAAGATTATTATTCTGACAATTATTTGTTTTTGCGTGTTCCCAAGAAGCTAGAAAAAAAATCTCAATCCTGTACCCCTAATCAGTTTATCTCTATTTCACTTTTCACACAAATTTTGCACTGGTGCAAAGTTAGCTCCGCGAATGCGAAGTAACCCCGTTTTACAGTATGCCCTTTTGCTCTGTAAATCCAATAGACATCCCTTATGGCTAGTCTGTGTACAACTAACTAGACTCATCCAAGAAAGCATCTGTGCTCTGTTGCCTTTGGTCATATCACACGGGGGTCAGGACAACTTAACAGAGGCAAGGACATATCTGAGGTCATTCATGTCTCCCTACGGGAAGACGGAAGCACTTCCTTCCATGTATACCCATTCTACTGACAGGGAACCTTTTGGATTCCGAGCTCGGTGGTATACAGTGACGTTAATGTTAATGTGCAATTCAAGCGTTTAGCCCATAAAAGGGCAGCGGTGGCCTAGTGGTAAGGTCTCGGCTTTGGGGCCGGAGGGGCTTCAGGTTCGAAACACGATTCCACTGACGATGCGCCGTGTATGGGGCCTGTTGCACGCTAAATCATACATAGTGGCCAAATGTCCTCCCGTTGGCGTGGCGTAAAGTTTCAATAGTTAAGATTAATAAAACGAACAATGTAATGAATCATTCAGATAATGGAACAGTTTTATTAAAGCTAAATTTTTCTTTGTGAAAAACGATACGTTTATGATATTGATTCATTCACAGTTTAAATATTTGTCATTATAAAATATGCAATTACATTCGATTTTAATTAGATTTTTTTATAGTGTAAACTATACATGTAACCAGTACATATTATGAAACAAATTATTTTTCTGCTTCCTGAAGCCGCGGTAGCCTAGTGGTAAGGTACCGGAGGGTTCCAGGTTCGAAACACGATTTTACATTACATTACACCACCTGCATCCCCGTGTTTAGAGTCATTTGGTATGGTTTGGATGGATGGAGGTGAATTTTATTTTTTAAGAAAGGACAAATAATAGGCACAAAAACAAATAATAAGGAAAAAGAAACATAAACTGGACAGAACAACACAGAAAACAAACAAAAAATAAAAATACGTAGAGGGAAAAAAGAAGTGTCATGAATAGCCGGAATTGTGTGTCAGTCTGGGTGGATGCGTGCTCAATGATTATCCTCTACAATGAGATTGTTCTCATCACATATGAAGCGCATTAGGAGTCGAAGACGGGTTCTTGATGAGTTATTCGTGAGAATTTTTTTCAGCCACTGTAATTTAAGTGACACTGTAGGGGTTTGGAAATGCCAGGAGAGGGTAAACCGACATTTTGCGGCATAGAGTATTGGATCTCCTTTTCCTCTTCTCCGCACCAGCAATTGTCATGTGTTCGAAGATTGAAGGTATGAAGGGAAGGTCCCGTGTCCTGTAACGAACATTAGCTCTTCTCTATTCCATCCTACAGGCTTGTTTGAGAGACACAATTCCGCATTTGATACGTTGTATATTTACCCTGTTGCACGTTAAATCATACGTAGGGTGTCAAACGTCCTCCCGCTGGTGTGGTGCAACATGACCCAGCCTACCCTACTGGGTTTAATGCAATAATTAGCAGGGGGGATAGAATCGATCAGCAGGATGGCACAAGTCCCACTCGCATTTATTAAAATTCTTTTTTCTTCATATTTACACACTACACCCCGTAACATGGGTGGAAATTAAATACATATGAACATATATAGGTTTCTTATTACAAAGACTTACCCGGACAAGGGGAAAATACCAATAACAGCATATGAAGTGAAAATTACATACTAATAAAAATTAACCACAGAAGGCGAGAAACAAACATCACAATGCATTTTTAATTGTAATTATAAATGAAATTCCATCCACAAAATACAATATGTTATATGCAGCGCAAATACCAAATAAAATACCTACCCAAAACCACACTCAAAACAGGCACAGACAAATCATATCGAACCCAAAATCGAACAACATTCACACAAGCAAATTCCACGATACATTCTTAATTTTAAATATCAATGATATTCAACCCACAAAATATAATATGCTAGATGCAGTGCAAATACAAAATAAAATGCCTACCCAAAACCACACTCAAAACAGACACAGGGAAATTATATCAAGCCAAAAATCAAACAACACACAAGCAAACTCTACGCACAAAATGAATTGATAAATATTTTTTTTATAGATTACTTAAAAATATAAAAAATTCATCCATTCTCACTCACACAACTAACCAGTTAAAAGTTTAAAATTGTCAATACTCTATTGCCAAGCATGCACCGGGTATATTGATTAAAGCCATACTATAGAAGCCAACAGGATCAACCACGCCCAGTGCAGGAAACCCGCTGGTGTGGTGCGGAAGTTTGGATAGGGGTGCCAGCTCAGGCGCCGTCCTCGTCATCTAACCGCAGCTCAAAATGGCGAGGTCCGTCCCAAAATAGCCCTGGCTTTGCTTCAAAACGGGACGTTAATATAACTAAACTAAACTTGTCCTTTATGAATTCCCATTGTTTTATGTTTTTAAAGAAGATTTCGAATAATTTTCATAAAGATGCAATAATAATTTCAAATGTCAGTCCATAGAAGGTAAGGAGGACGCGTGACAAAAGGCAAAAACTTATACCACTCTTCTTCTGAAGAGTATATCCGAGTTCTGGAATGCGAAAGCGGAAGATGCTACATCGCCTTCTTGCGTGATGCTCAGATTCACAAATGAAGAACCTCATTTGCTTTCCGTTTCAGCTCACAGAGACTATCCGGCTGAAAATAGGAATAAAAAAAGAAAGGAAAAGAAATAGGAGAGGGAAGAGCGTTACGTTACTAGCGAAAGAATGAGAAAAGAGATAAAATGCTCGTAATCAAAATATTTCTCACTTTGTGTACAGGGTGAGGGAGATAGATGTAAGTAAGAACAAAAGAAGAAAGAGCGTTACGTTACTAGGCAGAGAATGAGAAAAGAGTTAAAATGCTCGTAATCAAAATATTTCTCACTTTGTGTACAGGGTGAGGGAGATAGATGTAAGTAAGAACAAAAGAAGAAAGTTTATTTAAAATGTAATGGAAAAAAATTCGACGTTAAGCTGTCTCTGCGGAACGGCCGCTGGAATTGAGGGGGGTAAACTTACTTACCTTACTGAACCGTGACTTACTGTAACTATAGAAGCTCTATGTGACTATTAACTCTATAGTCTTTAGTGACTATTGGACTAGTATGACTATGTGACTCTATCTATTTGAAATTCTTCGTGATTTTCGCCCACTTTACAACTCGACTGAGACTAAACCGCAATTACAAATTCTAAAATTATTTTGGAAATAGTCAATGTCTACGTTATTCTGTTAAATGAAACTAAAACCAATTCTCTATGCTATTTGGTTGCGAAGTTATAAGGGTTTAACTTTCACACGAAATTCGACGTAATTCAACAATTTTTGAGTAATATTTCTCGCGATCTATGAATGAATTGCGTGCACGCGCATCGATCGCTGTGTCGTCATCAAAATTTCTCGTCATTTTCACCAAGTTTGCAGCTTTACTGTGATTAAGCCGTGATTCTAAATTCTAAAATTCTTTTTGCAATATTAAATGTCCACCTTTAACTGTCACATGAAACTAAAACCAACTCTCTATGTTATTTGGTTGCGAAGCTACAAGCGTTTAAAAATACCACCAAAGGCGTCATAATTTTCCCTTTCCCGACTCACCATTAGACCACAATGGAGAGTCGTAAGTCTACGTCAAAAATAAGCGAGTTGGAAAAATAAAAAGACGAAATAACTTCATTAACCTGTTCCTCTAAGTTGGCAAACGTCGTGAACGTCTGGACATTTTGTGAGCTTGAAATTGCTAATAAGTTGCTTCTGCTTCTGTCTTTGCTGCTTTTAGTATTTATTAGTTTTTAAATATATTTCCTTCAAACCCGTTTGGCAGATTTGCTCTCTCGATTTAATCTTGTGAATTTTATTCGGGTCTTTTTCTATTTTGCCGATTTGTATGTTTCGTTTATAAAATGGATCTGACATTGAAGTGCATTATATGCAAGTAACTCACTTTTAATAATAAATTTCCTTTCTAAGTGCTTGCTGAAAAATGATAGCGAAAGCTTTAAACTTAGAATACATATTATAGATGAATGACCACCATAGAAATGCTACGAATCCAAGCGAGAGAAAAATTTAACAATTTTTCATTCCAAAATAAATCCTCAGAAAAAACCATTTTTAATAGCAAATTCATGAAGAAAAGAAAACTAGAAATGTCTCTCAATGATATTGTTTTTAAGTTTTTTTGTTGATCAACAAATTTAATTGGAATGACACAGCAAGACTAGTGAAAACTAATATGGTATGTAACTGTATTTATAAACTGTTAAATTTATAATTATGTTATTATCATAAAAAAATTATCTTACCTTGTCGTTAATTTCGTTTCGAATGACATTGCACAAATTTTTTCATATTACTAAGACAAATTTAAATAATTTACATTTATTTTCAAAACAACTATTTTATTTATTAATATTTCACTTCATGTTTTTATTGTTACGTTGAAAACTCTAATTACATCTCTTATGTGCAATATTATTTTCCATTTTTTCGTCATATATTTCTATTTTGTGTGAAACAGTGTTAATATTCTTCCAAATTTAATTTAGAATTTTTAATTTTTTTAATTTGTTTACTCTTCCCTGTCTTTTAAAATATGAGTTAATAAAAAAATTCAGAATTAAAGAAACTGGTAAAACAGAAAATAGATGAATTCCGTTGAAAAATCGAATGACACATTATATTTATAATAATGTTCTAGAATTGTTTTATTATATGCTTCTATTTTGTCCATTCCAGTAGTGTTAACATTCCTAGAAATTTAATTTTCGAAATTTTAATGGCATTTTCGTTATTTTTTAATATCTCTGTTTGCAAAAACATCCTGATTTAAGAAAATTGGTGAAAAACAAAATAAACAAAAGATTCTTAGAGACTTAAGTTACAATTCTCTTCCTAATACAAAAAATATGAAATCTTTTGTTAGAAATAATCACGTTCCTTTCTACAAAAATTAAGAATGGTAAATGCAATGCAGACTTTCTGCAAATTTAAAAGTAAAATTATTACATAGAAATAAAGTTCCTCCAAAGATTTACAAAATGCAAATAAAATTCTTTCTTCCGTTTTTATTTTTGAGCCCCTTTAATGCATTTCAACCGAATTATTGTTACTTTTCCAGCTCTCTTGAGAATACGCAATTCCTGTTTCAACTTCTACTCACAAACGAATGAATGCACACAAGAACTCAATTATTATTATCAAAACCTCCCATTTTCTATTATAATGGAATAAACTACAGATTTTGAAATTTTATCTGCTTTGGAATATTTTTTCTTGTCTTATTAAAAGGAGAAAGAAACAAGATGAACACATTCGAAATTACTTATATTTCATCCATTCCAACAGTGTTCACATTCCTAGAAATTTAATTTTCGAAGTTTTAATTGCCTTTTCGTTATTTTCTACAATCCGTGTTTGCAAAAAATCCCGGTTTAAGAAAATTGGTAAAGAACAAAATAAACAAAATTTTCTTTCAGATAGAAAGTTACAATTCGCTTCCTAATACAAAAAAAAATTACCTGAGGCAGTCTTTTTCAAAAAGCCGCTCCTGTTAAAGGCGTAGGACTACTTTACTCGCGTGATTCTTTTGTTTCTCCAAGTTTCTCGGTTTTTCTTTGTTACTCGCGATTCTCTTTTGTTTCTCGAAGCTTCTCGGAAACAAAATTTTCAACTCAATCACAAAATCTCGCTCGCGAAAACGTGACAAGCGAGAGCGTCAGCCAATTGTGCGTGCGCATCTCATGCGTGTGACGTCACTAATTCATACGTATTTTTGCCCAAATTTGCGACTCAGTAGTCGCTGAACTACAATTCTGATTTTCAAAATTTTTTTGGTGACTTTTGGTGTTGCCCTTTATCTCTAAAATAAGACATTAGTTATGTTTTTAACATATGTAGTTACCGAGATATAGAGGATTTCCCATGCAACATTTTTTGTGGCGTTTTGGAGTGTGAATCATATTCCTTCCTGAGACTCCAATGGGAGGAACGTAGTCCTACGTTGAAAACAAAAAAAAACATATGAATCATTCGTTAGAAATAATCATGTTCCTTCCTAGAAAAGTTAAAGTTCGTAAGTGCAATGCAGACTTTCTGCAAATTGAAAAATAAACCCATCCCGCGAAATAAAGAATGTTTCCTCACACATTTACAAATGCAAATAAAATTCTTCCTTCCGTTTTTGTTTCTGAGCCCCTTTAATGCATTTCAGCCGAATTATTGTTACTTTTCCCGCTCTCTTGAGAGCACGCAATTACTGTTTCAGCTCAGCACAAACGAATGAATGCATACAAAGACTCATTTCTTGTTACAGAAACCTGCTATTTTCTATTATAATGGAATAAACTACAGAATTTGAATTTTTCACTGTTATGGAATGATTTTCTTCTTTTCAAATTAAAAGGAGGAAGAAAACAAGATGCAACACATTCCAAATTATTTCCAGGCAGCTTTCATTCCTGATAGAAAAACAGGTCAGTTAATTCCTGTCGTTTAATTTATTGCAGCCTGTTTGTTGCGTTATTCCCCCAATTTATTTATCCAATTCATACAAAGCTTAGATCTTTTTCTTGGCTTCATCATGCACGTGAAATATAAATAAACAATTAAAGTGCTAAATTAGTCTTGGACTGCTTCTTCGTAGTTCAATGAGCTGGTAACCAACCACAAATGACTTAAAAATTTACATTTGGTAAAACTGTCTTGTTGTAAAAGTAATTATTTCAGTGTGTAAAAGTAATTATTTCAGTTTGTAAAAGTAATTATTTCAGTTTGTAAAAGTAATTATTTCAGTTTNTAAAAGTAATTATTTCAGTTTGTAAAAGTAATTATTTCAGTTTATTAACAAATAAATAAACTAAATGAGGTGATAATATTTTCTTCTAATCTGTCAATTTAAAATTTAAGAAATCTTACGAATTATATTTAAGGTCCTGACGTCAAACTAACAAGAAAACACAACTTGTAAGAATTTTTTTAAATTAGCCAAAAATGTTTTAAAGTAATTGTTATCCTAAAAATATCAACGATATAATATTTTAAACTTAATTTTTTCCAAAAACATGCTAATTTCGAATGGATTTGTATGACTTATAGAAAATAATAATGAAAAACTAACTACAAAAAATTTATTAATGGAATTCATCTGAATTTCTTTCAATTTTTTCATCTGATTATTGACTGATAACTATTGTTCGTTGGCTCTATGTTGAAGAAATTTTCTTCATTATAAAAGGTAATATTTTGGAATTCTGAAAATTTTGCTCTGCTGCCAAAATGAAATTTATGCATTCTGTGACTTTAATTGCACTCGTAGTCCTCTATATTTAACTACTGTCTGAACCTATTTAAGAATCAAGCAAATTTTAAAATCAGTGTTCGTATTAATTGCATTTAGAAAAAGCAAATTAACGTTGCTTTAAATGCCCTATGAATCTATCATTATAAAGTTAAATAAATTGATGAATGAGTTGCCATCTATCGCGAACCAGTCGGCACAGGACATGGTGGATAATGATTGCATATTAATCATTACCAATAGAGCAACCCCCCGCGCCTGTAACAATTATGGCTACTGAACGGTTATTGGATAGAAGAACATCACTTTTATTAAGGATTACATTAAAAAAACTTTACTGATCGGCTAGTTCTAATACCTAGGATGCACACATGAAGAGAATCCATCGGTTGTGTTGATGCTAGTTGTTACATGGGGCTTCAGATATTATAAAATGAAGATAAAAATAAAAAAAGCAATCACAATCATTACCAATAGCGGGTTCTATATGGTAAGTGGTGTCTTCAAAAGAGTGTGGTGAGACGCTTATTCCTGCATATATGCTCTTTACTGATGATGCAAATTCCATACTCGAAGACATCGTCAATAAATATGGCGAACTAAATATGATCAATGGAGAAACACATATTTACTTTTCAAGTCCGTTTTCTTGCAAATGTTTAGTAGTATTGTCTTAAAACACTTAATAGATTTATATGTCATGATTCTTTTTTTTTTTTGGCTAGAATTTTTCATGTAAGGCAGGTCTTATATTTCATTGCTTACTGGAATACGATTGCAGCACGGTGAGTTACCCATGCATTTTAGCCATGACTTTCTCCACCACTTAAATGTGACATGGCTACGGTGACATACTGGTAAGATCTCGGCTTCGGGGCCGGATGGTTCTATGTTCGAAACCCGATTCCACTGAAGATAGGTATGTTGCATTTTAAATCATACGTAGGTGTCCAAACGTCCTGCCGCTGGCGTGGTGTGGAAGTTTGAAGAAGGGGATTGCAGCTCAGGCATAGTTTTCGTCATCTGACTGCGATTCAAAATGACGAGCAAAATGATACGTTGATATAACTGAACTAAACTAACTTAAATGTGGCATCTTGATATTTGAGGATCAGGCGTGGAAACTTTGAAATGAATGAATGCCTTGTAAAATCTTTGGCACCATCACTCACCAGACTTTATCCACGAATCAACTCAAAGCTTTCATGTAATAATTTGCCATGAATCTAGTTGCATATCTTATCGTTCACTTTCACATTCCTCTTTAACTAGACAAGATTCTTTAATAATATTCATTATTCCATTCATCAACGATGTCATTCCAACTTGAAGGGGCACCTCAAATATGGAGATGAGAACCTGAAGCATAAGTAAGCACAGTCTCGCTTCCCAGTGTGATATAGCAAAAGTCGTGTGACTCTTCGGGTCCATCTCCGATGTCTGGTAATGCCCCCCCCTTGTAATAGGGGGTCATCGTATGAGCCGCTCGCAATAGGGTCTATTTTGAAGTTGGCCACATTATATTGGTATTTTTGTCTCGGTGGCTGATCTTTCAGATTGACCAGGAAGACAATCAAATGGAACACTGGTGAAACCGACAGGTACATATACCACGAATTCAACCCAAAGTTCAAACTACACCAATTCTAAGGCAGAGATCTGAAATTCATTTTGCAACAGGGCATGGACCCTTTCCAACTTATCTCCATCGGTTCCATCTTCAATCGACTGACCTCTGTGGCTGTGGTGAACAAGGTAGCCTTATGCATTACACAACGGAGTGTCCCCTAACAAGTTCATATTACCTTACAAAACCTACAACAGATCTTACACAATTATGGTGGCAAAGAGTAATGCTGAATCTCTTTCCCGGGATAGGATTCGAAATCTTATGGATTTCCTTTACAAGAATGAGGAATTTCTCTTCAAATCATTACGATATGTTAAATATTTCTATTGTTTTATTGTTGTTTCTTATAAGTTCATTTGCTCTTTATTGCGTTTGCAACTGTTTAAATTCTTGTTCATTGTTATTCTGAATTCAAAATTGATAAAACTCTAATCTAAGATCAAAGATTGTAAAGTTTTTTTAATAAAGTTCCACTTATACTCATCCAACTGACAGGGATCCGTTCTGGCTCCAAGTTCGGGGGATTTTGTTGTGATAAAGATAAACAGTGACCAGGATGTGGAAGCAGAGTGGGGGTGTTTCTTTCATTTATCAACTATTCCAGCATTTGTTACAGTTCATAGACGTAATGAAGAAACTCTTTGAATTTCACAAATGCTCCCATTGTAAATAATGAATTAGTTTTTGCTGATTTATTGGCTGTTCCTTCGTTCTTCATGTTCTCCGTGCAGAAGGATACATCGATGTCGTGCGGTTTCGTTCTATCTTTGCACTACTGTCAGAAGTTTGTGTATTAGTTCTTGGCAGAGTTTGAAATCTGTCATTCTATAGAATAACTTGGCATTTTATAGAATTCCGAAAACTAGCCGGCAATATATGAAACGATTAATATTTCACACATTTCCTAGGCATTCTAAAGAATGCCAAATGACAAACCGGTAAGGTATAAAATACATCTCCGATTCGATTTTATAAGAAATAAAATTATGTGCAACTGAACATAATATTATTTCCTTTCTAGGTAGGTTCATATTTTATCTTGTTTTCTTTAATAGGAAAGGCATAAATTTTGTTTTGTACAACTTTAATTTTTTTGCGTATTTTGAATAAAAGTTTTTGAATGGTACTCTTTCATTATTTTTCAAAATAACATTTGTATTTTTGAGGAATAAACGTCTTTTAAATAATAGCCTTATCATGAACTTTTTGTATACTTTTCCTAAATAGAATTTGTCATTATATAAAATTCCAAAATATTATATGCCTAGGGAAAGTATATAATAATTCTCATATTTCATACTTTGCCTGAAAATGCCAGGCATTCTATAAAATGCCTAGGTATTCTATAGAATGCCGGCGTTTCATGCATTGCCGATAACATATACAAGATATGCCTAGAGGCTTACTGTACTGTAAATTGTATAAATATATAAGCACAAATTGCCACACATCTGAAAGTAGTGACCTATCGCGATATCATATCGTAATCCGTCGCATGTTGTGACGATTTCTGTAAACAATACCACTGAAACTTATCCCATATTGAGGAAAAAACATAAGCAGATGTTTTTATAAATATATTGAAAAGTCGACAATGAAACGAATTCTCAGCATGTGTGAACTTTGTTACGCGATACAATGACAATCTATTATTCAGAAAAATAGTTTCGTAAAAGAGTTTATCAAACATCCAGCTAAAAGTTTGTGTTGGTTTTCATCGCGATGAGTATGCAAAGGCTTCTGCAATCAATGTATATGAAGCAATGTATAATATGCAAATGAATATGAAGAATCATATTAAAAAAAGCAAACAATTCGAATTAAGATTTTGAATTTCTGCTCATATAAATGGTAGAGGACACGAGATAAAAGGTGAAAAACCGATACCACTCTTCTTCTGAGTTGGGATCCGAGTGTTGGAATGCGAAAGTGGCAAATCACCGCTTAACAAGCAACACCATTTATCTCAATTTTTTGAAATTTCAAAGAGGAAGAAAATTCACAATTTTTAGTATCCAATAACGAATTTTTCTGAATTTTTTAACATCTGACATGAACATGAGACCGCATGTTCCAACTATTAATGAAAAAAATTCAGAAATGTTTGTTATTTGTTTCAAAAAAATTGAGCATTTTCTTCCTCCTTGAAATTTCTCTCAAACAATGAAAAGTATTGCTGTAAATTGTACTTAAAAATATTTCTAAATATTTACTAAAA
>BGPR01001659.1:157059-172711 GCA_013235015.1 Araneus ventricosus | reverse complement strand
ACTGAAAAGCTATTTTTTTAATTTTAAAGTGGTGAAAAAACAATTTTCTGTGCAGTAATATGATCTAAAGTTATTGAAGAAAAACGTTAACATTCCGATTAATTTATAATTAAAAACATAATTAATATTTTGTTAAATCTTTCTTAGTGCGCCCAACAGAAGTAACTACATGCCAAATTCTGTTAACCTAGGTCCAATGATCGACCCTGTACTGTGTTTTGGACGATTTTTGGATCATGTATGACCCAATTTGTAGATAGTATACATCCTATAAACATGATAATGTTTAAAAATAGAGAACGGGACAAATCCTCCTAAAGAAATTGTTTTTCCCTTTGGGTACAAACGTAAAAGGATAAGGACCCAGGTAGCAAACACGATCCACAGTATTGTACAATATTGTTCAATATTATATAATATTATACTATGCTATACAATATTGCTAATATTGTTCAGTATTTTACAATATATTTGCTCTACTGAGGGAGGAAGTAAGGGCAAAAGAAAAATGTATTTTCCGTCGACTATAATGAAAAATAAGAGAATGAGATGACTGAAAAAAATAAAAGATGAGATTAATTTCATTAACTTGTTACTCTAAATGGGGAAATATCAAACACTCTGTGACATTTTATGTGAGTGTAATTGTTGTTAAGAGTATCTTCCACTCCTTTATCACTTTAAATCTTTATGAGCATTAAAGTTGTGTCATCGAAACTTGCTTCGTTGCGTTTAGTTTCTCGAGCTAACCTTGCCTTTCTCTTTTTTGTCCATCTATATATATTGTTTAATGTAGTGATAAGTGTCTAAGTAAAAGCCAGTATTATTCTGAGTTACGATCGAAATGGCGGAATGCGAAAGTAGCAGATGCTTCGTTGCCTTTTTGCGTGATTCTCATAATCAACAATGAGAAACCTCATTTGTTCGCCGCTTAAACACAAATGAAATATCCGGCGGAAAAAAACAAACAAAGGAAGGAAAAAAGCAAAATCGAGTTTTGTTTCCATAGAAGAAAGAAATGGACATAGAATTACTATTCATAAACGATTATTTTTCACTTTGGTTACAGGAGTAAGGAAATGGGAGGAAATGGAGCACAAAGATAAAAGAGTTTCAGAAAAATATAATAAAAAAAGTGAAATTTCAAATAATTTCACTAACTTGTTCTTGGTAGACAAACCTCGTCCACATTTTGGCATTTTGTGAGCGTGTAATTGATAATTAACAAAAGGCATTTCTTTGCCTCTCTAAATCTTTGCCAATATTGATTTTGTGCGCTTAAACCACGTTTCATTGTATTTATTTTCTCATTTTTATTTTGAGGGTTTTATTCAAAAAGGTTTTTATCGTTTGCCAGTTTGTAGGCTTTTGTATTTTAATATATTTTAAAGGGAGTTACTTAGAATGACGGTATTCTGGTCTTTCTGTTTGCTGACAGAATAACTTCAAATTTTAAACATATATATTTGTTCAATTAATCAACCAATTGGAAATATTCCAAATGCAAGCTAGTGGTGAAGCCAGTAGCAAGCTCTTTGACCAAGTCTCTCATGAGGAATATTAGAACGCTAAGCCATCTGTGCTCTTTGACAAACATTTTCAAAGAACTCAGGAAGAAAATCGGTGTCTCACAATGAGAGAATTCGATAAAAGAATACCAGAGATGCCTAAGACCTTTACGAAATGAAGTTAAATATGGTTATTACAATAGGCGGCAGTTGCATCTTTCCATCCAGAAGATACCGGCCTCAAGTCTAGTGCTTAGGCAGCATCTGCATTCCAATCCAATGTAATCTTAGCCTATAATTATGTAAAAAATTACTATTGGAAAAGGCCTCAACAGCTGTAGCCAGGTCACTTCTGTGAAGGCATCAATGTAACCCCTGTTACGGGGGGGGGGGGGGATATATTTTGACATTACCTTTTTCGAACTCTTGGAGACATTCGTCTCTAGATCTAGTGGTGCGCCGTAGTGGGATGGAATGAATGTGCCTCTAAAATACACTAGCTTATAATCCGACATAGGCAATGCTTCAATAATTGGGGCAAGTGCCATAAAATTATAAAGCTACTACCCGTTCCGGTTTAAAAAATTAGCTTCTTATTAATGTAAAGCCACATTTTTTAATTTTTCTACCCGACAAAAAACAGTTATTCGCCATTTCAGAAATTCTTTCCTGATATCAAATTAAAGGATTTTTACTAAAATGAAAACTTATTTTTAGGATAGAACTCCTATTTATTATTTACAGTATCACTGTACACAAACAAAAATGGCGCTTAAAACATTATACAATTCATGAAACGTAAACAAGAATAATTCCCCATCAAAATCCCTACAGGGAAAAAGGTTTAAACAGGAACAGATCTCATTGGTTGTGAATAATTTTGCTACGAAAAAAGTTTTTCGTAAGGGGGAAAATTCTGGTGTGGAAAGAAAATAACTGGAATTTCGGGCAGAAACTATCTAAAAATTAAAGCATATAACAGTAAATAGAATATAGTATGTTTTTCTGAGAAATAAAAATGTTTTGATTGAGAAAGAACGATATATTTTTAATTTTCAAACAACCTTCGGAATAAACAACAACACTGGTGAAATAGATATTCATTTCTAATTATAGATGTAAGCATTTTTATAAATAATAATTTTACTGTTACAAAGATTGTTTTGTTTTTGTTTTATTATTGATCTCGTTCCGATATACATTTCAGATTTTATCATTTATATTATTAAAACAATTCACTTAATTTACAATTATTTGATCAACGGCTATTAAATTTCTTAAATATTTTCACTTACGTTTTTATCATTACGTGGAATATTCAGTTCGTCTTTAAACATATTATATTTATAATGCCAAGAGTTTTTTCCCCTACACACTTCTATTTTGTAATAAATAATGTTTCTTTTCGAAGTTTTTATTATCATTTCTTTATCTTTTGAAATTTCTCTCTGAAAAAAAATTCATTTATGACAAAAACCGAAATATAACCTTAACCCTGCATAATCATGACCTTTCCTATCCTAAAGTACAATTAGAGTTAATTCCATACAAGTTAAAAATGTGTTCCAAGTGCTAAGAAAAAATAAAAATTATAAGCTCAATTGCTAGAAATATCACTTTTCTTTCCTATGGAATTTTATAATGTTAAGTGAATATTATATTAAAAGGTTGGTTGGAAATTCGAAGTAAAATTATCCTAACGAAATGAAAAAGATTTCTCTCGGACTGCTTAATTTTGTTCTTATTCTTGTACTACTTGAACACTCTTTTATTGTTTTTATTTGAACCGAACTATGCAAATTTTCTCCGCTCTCTTGAGAGCAAGCAATTACAGCTTCAACTTCTACTCACAAATAGATGAATACACACAAAGACTCATTCGTTATAATAAAAATCTCCCGTTTTGTATTGTAATAGGAAAAGTTGGCTCTGATTCTTTTTCTCCTCATTTTAAAGGGAGATAGAAAACAAAATGCAACAAATTCCAAATTATATCCAACAAGTTTTCATTCACAGAAGAACAGAAACGAAACCAGATAATTCTCATCGTTCTTTTCATTGCTGTCTGTTGTTATGGTCTTATTATCTCAATTTATTTATAGAATTCATAGAATGAATAGGTGCTTTTTTTTATTTGTGCTTTTCTGGTGAAATATAAATAAACAAGTATAGTGCCAAATCAGCACGGAACCGTTTCTTTTCATTTCTAATGAGTGATGATATTGCCACGAAGAAAAGTCTGTTTTAGAAAATAATTTGATTTATTTACAAAATGTAATTCAAGAGAAACAAACAGAAACGCTGATATCCAGCTTGAAAGCTAAAAGACTAAGAAGGGAAAAATAGATGAACAAAAATATTCAAAGAACTAAAAAACACTAGCTTAAATTTACATCACATGGATACTTTTAGAACTTTTTTAAATGGATAATTTTACACAATGTTGCCAGTAAATTTTTAATAACCTATAGAAAACTAATTAAATAAAGAAGCATAATGTTTTAGTTCGTATAGGGGGAATGCGGGGCATTGATACACTTTTTTGTTTGGAAATCTAAAAAATGATTTGACCACAGGAAATAATTAGAAGTAATACTCTATATTTATACATTTGTTAATCTAATATAGGATTTCAGTAGAATTTTGGTCATTAATGATATAATAAAATACTTATTACACTTACTTTTTTCATAAAAATGGATTTGTATCAACCTGCCCATTCCAGGGGTTCGTTGATACACACGGAAATATCAAAAATAATGATGATAAATAGGTGTGAGATCAAAATAAAATTTCTTTTATCAATAAACTTTGCATTCCAAATCAATGTTTAAAAGTTAAACTTAGTAACAATTTTTATTTTAATAAAAATTCATCATTTTTAATGAAACTGGAAAAATGAAGCAATACTGTCTCAGAAAATAATTTATCTCCACAAATAATAAAGAGGAATGGGTGTGTGTAGGTTTAAAAATACTTTGGTGGGAGTGAATGTTTACCTCGAAGCCGTTTTTGAAAATTTTAATTAATTAAAAATATAGGGAAATGCTCTCTTTCTCCCTTGCTGACTTACGAAAATAATATAGCACAAAAATATTTTTCGCACCATCTGGAAATGAAAAAAAATAATCTTTTCGATTATATTAATTAAGTTTCAATACAATTTTTTCTCCAATTTTTATAAATTCGTAAAAAAACATTTTTAACTTAATTTACAACAATACTTTTCATTTTTCCAATGAAATTCAAACCGTTTTCATTGTTTAAACAAATTCTTAATAGCGTGTTTCTCTTAGTTCATTTTTACGTTTTTTCCATTTCTGAAGACGATTTTGTAGTTACTGTTGAGTCACATTGATACACACAGAAGAGGCCCCGGAGTCGCTTGTATCAATCTGTCCCAAGAGCCTTTTTTACTTAAAATAAGTGGTTACGCAAAAAAAAGCTTAACAACATCAAAACATAATGTAGTTCAGAAAAATAAATGTTTTTTCCTACCTTTGGAGTAGATTCCCTGGCAGGAAAACGTAATTAATGAAAGAAAGCACACAACACATACTCAGAGTAAAATTCACTTAAACTAGAAGATTAGAGGTTTGATTCATTGGTAAATTAACTTTTGACTCGACATGACCGAAAAATATATCCTATGCTGAGGGTTACAGTGGCATATATGTGAGGGGATATGAACATCTTGAGCCTTTCCAATCATCAAAATTTATGGACTAAATCAATGTTCCCGAGTATCAATCTACCCCTACTCCCCTACATCTAATTTTTGTAATCTTAAAGCAAGGAAACTGAAGAAGTTTCTTTCTTTTCTTTTAATCATGTATTATATAAATATGTTAAAATTTTGCAAATAATAAATTAGTTTCCTTGAAACACCGTTATTTTATTTTATAAACATATAAATGTACTCAATCTATTCGGCTCAAATGAAAAATAATATGAACAATAATGAAGCAACTATCATTTTATGGATTTCGGGTTAATTATTGAAAACTATCAAAATGCGTGAAGTTCCTCCAACGCGAACCAACTGGAATCCATTGCGCAAGTGTATAATTAGAATGCATTAGTTAATTTCGTAATTATAAAGAGAATAAAATAAAATTAAATTAGTAATCAAAACAAATTTAAAAATAAATTTAAACAAACACTATAAAATTTCAACAATGGTTAAGTAGCGTGGAATATGCAGCTGCATACAAAAACAAAGGAAGTCAAAAATTATTCAAAGAAAGTGAAAAACCAAGAAATACACTCCGAAAGAATAGAAGTAAACAAACAAGGCATCCATTCTTGTCCACTTTTTCAAGGGCTATAGACTATAAATGATATGGATTCAAATTACTTGGGAAATTTTTCTGTAAGAAGCTTGACTTTCGTCTTAAAAAGCTTCTCATAGCCCGAAATTTCCCAATCAAAGAAAAGCAAGACGAGTGCTACCAACAAAATATTTTTTAAAGGAGCAAACAAACAAGATACCGCTAACAAAATTGATATAAAAAATGTTTAAAAGAAAATTTATTAGCCATCAGGTAGGAATACCATCATAAAAGTATATCCATAAAAGAAGGAAAAAATCAAACATACCCTGGCCTTGGAGATAATCATTATGTCTCCACTTTAATCACAAACTGATGAAATTTTCCGCCTGAGTAATTCTAAGAAAAACTATTAATCCCCATTCGTGATGTGAACAACCAAGAATCTAGCGCCATCTATTATTCGAAAAGAAAAACAAGAATTGGAGGGAACTCACTCATTTAATTTCGTAAGCGCACAGTATTGCAATTTTTTCTCATTAATGTTTTGTTAAATCCACTACATCACAAAATGTTGGTTTCTTATTGTATAACTACGTCCGTACTTATTATAAGTCACTAAATTTAAAAAAATTAAATTATATGTAACATGACGGATCAGACGTACGAGCTTTTATATCTTGCTTTATTGAAAGTCATTAACTAAAGAAACAAAGTAGGTAAGCAGGACGGCTTGTCCATTAAGATACAATATCTTACCATGACATTCTACAGACTGGCTTACAGCTGTATAAGCTGACTGACTGGGCTGACCACAGTAAAACCATTTAGAGCTTTTATATATATTTCCCGTGATTTCAAAACCGCCATAGCCAACTGACGTAGAAATTCGGAATCTTTAATTGTTGCCAACACATTTTTGACAGTTTATCGTTTCTGATCATCCAGCGAACGCAACAATCGAATATTTTTATTCTTTGCGCTCTAGGAATTTATCTCAAGTATCATTCTAGTCGATGCATGATTTTGAAGTTTATTTACTTTGATACTTACGAAAAGGTTATGTGAAGATCATCCAGCTAGCTTCTAGCGTTTTTGAATTATCGCGTTCACAAACGTGAGAATAGACAGATCGACAGACAGTCCATACTTTGACGAATTGGATCCAAAACATGAATACAGCAAAAGTAAATGTGGCAAATTTAAAGGAAAATCCGGCCTGGGGTCTTCATCAAGGGTCACCTCCACTCAAGGATTCAAAATTAGAAATTTGGATGGATCCAGGCCGGATTTTATTTTAAATCTGCCGAATTTACTTTTGCTGTATTCTTGTCATTGCTATTCTGCGTTTTGCACGCACCTGATCCAATCTGTCTTATTTTGCAAATTTTAGTTTAAAATGTAATTTCTCTGTGCTAATTTAGTTTCCTATTTTGATCCCAAATTTGATACAGTTTCACAATTGTCTCAATAAAACCATACGTCAGATCTCATTTGTTAAGCTCATTACTTTTTAAACTTACAGTGCCCACATGCACACGAATGGAAAAGCAGAAATCTTCCCATCCCATGGATTTCATGCTAAATTTGACAGAAATCTACAAATTCAGTGTGAAGGCCACATATAAAATTTCACCGGCAAAGCTTGTCGGGTTTCTGAGTTATCATGTTCACACGTAGACAGACAATCAGACAAATTTACGTAGGTGGTTCAAAAAGTAAGGTAACAAAGAGCACTCACAGGCGCACAAATTCTCGGTGCGAATTAAATTCCACGTCTAAATAGAATAGACGATCACAGTATTCAAACGCCTCCGGTAGATGGAGCTAGTTGTGCCGTACCGCTCCGAAATCTCTGTTAGAAGATGGCGGCGTTGACGGATACATGGTCAGCTTTTGAAGTGCGAAGTGTAATAAGGTTTTTGCGATTAACCCCTTAAGAGTCGCTTTTTCTCTCTTATCTAATAAGATGACACCTCCTGTTTCGGAAAGGGAATGTAGTTTTTATTCATCTAAGAAGGCATAGAATACTTGAGATGCTTATGGATTCGACGTAATTTTTGTGTCAAATTATGAAGCTAATTAATGATTAAATTTTAATTTATAAACCTAAAAATGCGATAATTTGATGCATGTCAAAATGACGGGCGCGACGTTTTAGTGGTTAAAGCAAGCATTCCCAGCTGAAATTCATCCCCAACTAGTGTACGTTTACGGAGCGAGTGCAATATCATGAAAACGGGTATGGAAACACGATTTCCTTTCATGAAAACAAGTGTGCAGTACTGTCGATCACGTCCACCATATAGACATTGGAACACCCTCCCTACAGCCCGGATCTCGCATCAAGTGATTTTCATCTCTTCGGACTGTTGAAGAAGCACCTGGCAGGTTGCTATTTCAGAGCCGATGCTGAAATTCAGGAAGCCGTCGTTAAGTGGTTCCGCGACCTGGATCCTGATTTCTTCTATCCCGGTTTCAATTGATTGGTTTACCCATTGCACAAATGCTTCAACATCCATGGTGACTATGTGGAAAAATAATATGTTCCAGTGTTTTTCTACTTTTATCTATCTCTTTGAATTCATGAATAAACCATTTCTCTTACAGGACTTGTTACCTTACTTTTTGAAACACTCTCGTAGTACCAGAATATTTTTTTTGGGGGGGAGAAGAACTCAGGTAGGTGTAGCGCTTGCTGGATTTAAGTCTTAACTACACAAGAAAGCAGAGTCATTTAATCTGGCATAAATATTTATTCATAATATATACAAGGAAAATATTTACAGTTTCCATAATAGAGTTCAATAGATTTACAGATTAGGTCCAGAATATTGCATGACGGAGAGCCTAATCGACACAGGTCTGGATAGAGTCTCTGCCCACTTTCAACTGAGGTTTCAGGTGCAGTTCACAGTTATAGTTAAGAAAGAAATCTGGATCAATCCCAGAATTCCCATGCGTACATTCACAGTGTGTCATCAATCACATCCGGTCATTCGATTGCCAGTGTCCATTTCATATCTGGACCGCAACTCTAAAGCATCTGGCAAAACAATTCACATATCTTCTCACCTCCGGGTGGATTGCTGAACGACTACGTTACGTAGGTAGATAGCATAGAAATTCGTGAAAATCTCGAAGTCAAATTACGAGGATGGATCCAAAAAGGTTTACAAAGATAATAAAATAAATTATTAACATCAAACAGAACAAATTCAACAGGCAATTAAGAGGCATACTTGCCGATCGCTTTTCCGCATAATCACCAAATCTATTTAGGAATTTACCTGAACGCAGGACCAACTTGTTCAACCCGGGTTGGCAGAAATCACGTCCTGTCCATTGAGCCATTTCACAGCAACTGTTTTCACATCAGTCTCTGAAGAGAACCTTTTTCCAGGTAAGTGTTCTATCAATTTCGGAAAAGGAAGTAATCATTGGGCCATGAAGTTCGACCCAAACGCGTTGACATGTTAAGTGATGGTATCATCCTCCTGACAATGCCAGTACTGCTTGCAAAACTTGCTGCGAAAGTTCAAGTAGGAAATCTGGAGCTTCCTCCCTACAACCCAGTTTTTTCACCCAATCTGTGTTCCAAACACTTATCTGGAACAAGGTTCTTTCCTGAGAGTGATGTGAAAACAGTTGTCGAGAACTGGCTCAATGGACAGGACGTGATTTCTGCCAAGCCGGGTTAAGCAAGTTGGTCCTGTGTTCAGATAAATGCCTAAATAGTTTTGGAGATTAAGTGGAAAAGTGATCGGCAAGTATGCCTCTTAATTCCCTTTTGTATTCTCTGTTTAATGTTAATAAATAATTTTTAATACATTTGTAAACTTTTTTTGGACTTTTTTCCTCGTATTTGACGATTAGAATGCTTTCCCTTTGAGTACTTAGACACTTGTACTTAAAAAAATCAACTTAGTATATGTAAAAAAAGCGAAAACACAAATCATAATTTCACATTCCTGCTCGTGTAAAGAAGAGAGAACACATGACGAATTGTAATTGCCGATACCACTTTTCTTTTGAGTCGAGTTCAGGGTTGCCAGATCAAAATATCAAAATAAAGCCAAATCTTCTTAAAAATAAGGCCAAAAAAGGCCAAATTTGACAAATTGATTGAAAACGTCATTTGCTATGAGAAAAACAGCTATCCTCCATGAAACCGAATCCCTCTTGATAGGCATATGTTCAACGTTCTATTATTAAACTAAAATTTAAGTGAAAGAAATTTAAAACATCCTTGTTCTGTTCAGGAGCTATTTCTTTTGACAGCTCACTATATATCATTTGAAACGTGTAAAATCAAAAATTTATTAAGAAACGATAAAATAAGTAATTAAAAATTGTTCTAAAAGTCATTAACGAAAATAAGGCCAAAAATGAATTTAAGGCCAAATGAAAATTCCTAAGACCAAGGGCTTTGGAAAAAGGCCAAATTTCTCTAATTTGACCTTAAAAGTCCAATATGGCAACCCTGGTCGAGACCCGAGCGTTGGAATGCGAAAGCAGCAGATGCCTCATCAGCTTTTTGTTTGATCCTCATATTCACGAATGAGGAACCTCATTTGCCAGCAGCCAAAGCGAAGATATCCGGTTGAAAGAAAAGGAATAAAAAAATGAAAAGCAAAGAAATAGGAGAGGATAGAGCACTTCGTGAAAAAAATAAATAAAATACTCGTAATCGAATTATTTTTCACTTTGTGTGCAGGGTGAGGGAGACAGGTGAAAGAAGGGGCAAAAGTAGAAGAGTTTCTGTAGAACGTAATGGAAAGAAAATGAGCGAGTTAAAAAAATGAATTCATTAACTTGTTCCTCTTGGGGCTGTGAACTTTTGGTCATATTGTGAGCTTGTAATTATTGATAAGTTACTTCTGCTTCTATCTTTGCTGCTTTTAATCTATATGAATATATAAAGTTGTATCGTAAAATTCATTTGGCGCGGTTCATTTTCTAGACTTATCCTTACGGGTTTCATTTCAGCATTTTTTTTCAGGTAGGTATGCAATAGACATGAAAGTACTGTGAAATTAAAGTACTTGCAGCGAGAGGAACACATTTTTAATTTCAAAATTCTTTTCTCTGTTGGAGATACTGAATTAAAATTTCAAACTTAGAATATATGTCCTAGATGAATTACAATGAAAATCCCAAATACATCTTATATTTTTAATATTATTCTAAAAGTTCCTTGCTATATATTTCCATTTTGTATTTAAAAGTGTTAAAATGCCTAGAAATTTAATTTAAAAACTTTTTGGGTTTTCTTTTTTTTACTTGTGTTTGCAAAAAAAATCCCGAATTAAGGAAATTGGTAAATAACAAAAGAAACAAAGATTCTTGCTCCGACAGATTAAAGTTTAATCAGTGTTGATTTTGTATATGTTGCAATTCGCTTCCTAATACAAGAAAACAAAAGTGTATGAAAGCATTCGCTAGAAATATCCGCTCTCTTTTCTAAAAAAGTTAACGATGATTGAGTGCAGGTAAGTTTACTGGAAATTTGAAAGTAAAACTACATAATTGAAAAAGATTCTACACAGATTTACGAATGCAAATAAAATTCTTCTTTCCGTTTTTGTTTTTGTGCACGTTTAACTAATTTCACCTTAACTATGCAATCTTCTCCCACTCTCCAGAGATCACGCAATTGCTGTTTCAACTTCTACTCACAAACAATTGAATGCGCACAAAGACTCACTTGTTATTGTAAAAAAATAATCCCGTTTTCTATTGTAATGGGAAAAGCTACAGAATTTAAAAAGTCTTCATTGTCTTATAATTTTTTTAGCATTTTAAATTAAAGGGAGAAAGAGAAGAAGATACCATCAAGTCCATATTATTTTCCTCAAGCTTTCATTTGCTGAACAAAAACCATTCAGAAAATCCGTGTCTTTCAATTCATTGCAGTCTTTTTGTTGCATTATTATCTCTTATTTATTTATTGAATTCATGCAATTCTTAAGCCATTTTGTTTGGTTTTATCTCGAAATATAATTTAACAATTAAATATTAAACTCTCATGGAACTGTGTTCTTTTTATATTGATGAATTTTTAACACATATATGTATTAAAAGTTTTCATTTAGCAAAATGTTCTTCTAGTAAAAAAGTCATCATTTTTATATTTAAAGAAATAAACGCAAGATATTCGTTAAGCCAATGTTGACGGTATCTTCGTCATATCGGTCAATTTGAAAATTATAAAAATTGTAAGGTTTATGGGTATTGTAGCTATAATATATTAATATTTTATAAATTCGAAAAATAATATTTTAAAGCAAGTATCGATGATAAAAAATCAGTCGTGCAGTGTAGGGATTATTATTTTTAAACAAAAAAATGCTCCAATTTCGAATAGGGTTAATATAATTGTAAACAATAATAACAATTTTACTTGAATTCAGGAAATTAATTAATATAACGCTTGTATTGTTCTATTAGTCACTACTTTGTTTATTTGCTCTCAAGTATATTTAGCTATCATTTAATCTGTATCAGTTTCGTTTCGACTATGCTGAAATAATAGGCATATCATATAAGATAATATTCTGGAATTTTAAAAATAATTTTAGATAATATTTAATCAAAACCAATAATATGCCTGCCTTTGCTATAAATGAATTCCAGACCTCTATATTTAACTCCTGTCCGACTCGAGCCGCTGTAGACTGGTGATCAATGGACCTTCCGATCCGTGTGGACGATTTTTAATTAAAATAAGAATATCAATTGAACGAAACGATTCTTAAAAACTGCCAGAAGCTAATTCTCCCCATAATTAATTAAATTGAAAATTAATTAAATAGTTAATCATTTATTAAAAACTTGAAAATAAACCAAATCAATTGTTGTTCCTGTTATAAATTGTTAACCACTTGCTTTTCAACTTTTTTTAGTGTTCTTACAGAATTCTTTTTAATGTGTTTTGACAACAGTTCTTCCTATGTATTCTTATTCTTCAACAAAAAAAATAATGTCACATATTGTGCATAAAATTAATTTTGAAAAAAAATTATTAAAGTGAGAGAAAGAGATCATGCGGAAATATAATTTGTCACTGAGAAGCTAATTTTTTTTTAATTAATGCAGTTTAAAAATAGTTTTTGTGAGATTAGATTTTCGAAAGATGACAGCAGATATTAAAGGCTGTAATTTTTTAATCTAATTAAATAAGCTTTAAAACCAAAAAATTCAAGGAATTAAAACACAATATCAAAGATAAATTTAGAGTAGTTGAAGTCTCACTGTTGCCTAGCAACGAAGTATCTATAAATTTCTTTATTTCAAAATAGTTTGCATGAAATCAACTCTTAATTAAATTTTGAAAAATTAATAAAATTCAAAGGAAAAATTACACAGACGAAAAAATTATATCATTGAGAAGGTGAACTTTTGAAGTTTAAGACTGTATAAAAATATTTCTTATGGGTTAATATGCTCCGAAGTTACTGCGGAAAAACCGTAAACTTTCGGTTAATTTCTAAATAACTGCTTGTTTAATTAACTTTTTACCTCGAAAAGTTGACAGTCTTCTTCCTTTTGTCTTAAATAATAAGTGTGTAAAGTTTGCTTGAAATTCATCCAGTGTTTTAGGAGGAAATGTAGAATAAACCCACTTACATGCATATACATACATAGCCACAATGACTTTTATATATATTAAGTTGTTAAATTTGTCTAATACTACGTAGTGTGCTTCTTTTATTCTGAATAAAAAATCTAATGGAATCTATTCACAAGACTTTATAGTCATATGCGAAGTTTTATTCACTTATGCGAGAAAGTTGAGGGGGAACCACTCCTCTGTTTCTAACACAAGAAGCATTCGAACCCGAATAATCGCGGCGCGTTTGACAAACAAGAGGAATGGCCCTATTACGCTTCTTACCTTTAAAATTCAAATCCAAAATATGTATTTTGTCTTATTATTTTTATAAATAAAGCAGTATTTTTTTTCAAATTCTCCAATAATTTTTTGGTTCCTTTTGATATGCGTGTGTGATTGCCTAAGCTTTCGTAACAGTTCGACAAAGTATTCATTTTCCTCTGTTTCCAAAAATGGTATTTGCTTCAAATGTGAATGAAATTTCCAATTTTAATAATTTTGAATTTATATATTCACAACTCATTTCTACTAAAAACTTTTGAAACAGCTTTGTTACACTTTTGTACATTAAGAAAGTGTACAAAATAATAATGTATTTGTCCATTAAGGGGAAAAATAATTTTCAATTTTTTAATGAAATCGACTGATGCTCTACTCAACAGCAAAATAAATTTTGAAATACTCTATACTTATCTTATTTGATGCGTGCTGCTTTTATCAGAATGCACAGGATGAAATAATGCGTAAACCCATGTTAGATGACAGGGCATTTAGTTTTCTCATGTGACTAGTAATAAATCCAATGAAACAATAATGTAACCGAAACTAAGCAGTTGCGAAACCTAGCAATTATCTTCCATGACAGACAATTAATTTCGTTGAAAGCTTCTTTGTTATTTATACATACTTTTACACTTTCTATTTTCAAATACAAACTATGGAGTTATCAACAAAAAGCAACGCACTCTTAAAAATTTGGCACAATGTCTAAAATTAACTATGAAAAGTTTAGGACTTCAGGTTATTTAAAACCATTTGTTCAGTAATTCTTAATAATTCATATAGCCATTAGTTAATAACAGTCTTTCAACATCATCCATTAAGATTTTATCACATTAATTAGTTTGGGAGTTTAATACTTTTACAATCTGCAGATCAGGTTTCAATTCCAATTTAGTATTATTTAGTATAAGTAGCAAGATAAAATAAAAGTCAATATCTAGCAGTAAAATTTTTTCCATATTTAAGAAATGTTTGGAACTATTAACTACTCAATTTTTATAATGCTCGGAAAGACTTCCCACAGAATAGTTAATCAGCCAATAAAAATACGTTAAAGTTAATTTTGGAGTCAAATTACCTGCTAAAGAATCAAAATTTTGCTAGCAACAAGAAAAAAAACACACAAGATAGAAAAGAACTGGCATTTACTTTCAAAATTCTTAAGCAATATTTAATTAATATTTTAAATTCTATAAAAAGGCATTTTTCTAGTAAATTTTTATAGCAAAATATACGTCTTCTCCTATTACTGGTTCAAAACGTACATATGTTATTAACTAGCTGATATAAGTGGTGTTGCTCGGAATAAAAATATTTTCAGTCTAATATTTTTACTGTAAAGAATACTTTCATATAAAATATTATAATAAACAAAATCTTTTTATCGTCTGATACTTTTTTTAAAAAATCCCTTTTCGGCAAGCTTGAAGGCAAAGGTAGATTCATTTAGAGAACGCCCTAGTTAAAGACATAATAGTCATTAAATTCTTAACATATAGGAGAATAAAAATCATTACACATTGTGAGTGGCAAATTTAATACGTGTATTTAAAGTATAGGATATGAATGCAGTCAATTTGAAAAGTAAATTTAAATCTTCATCGACGGTTAAAACCAAATACTCAGGTAGAAAATCCCCAAAAAATTTTTAAGTTAAGGAGTATTTTTCAATATCAAAAAGGATAAAGGGGACAATTGTTTTAAATATCTATCTTTTTTTGCTATTAGGAAGATTCCTTATAGGAAGTCTACCTATTGTAATGGTTCTCATGACACGACTTCAGGAAACTTTCTGCACCGATCATGATCCCCAGAACCCAAAATCAACCTTCATTAAAAAGTTTATATATATATATGTGTGTGTGTTATCTTGTGAACACGATAAATGGAGTAATTTTGATCTAAATTTAACCACCTTGGAATATGTTGTAAGGATAGTGAAAATCTCGGTCGAGTTTGTAGATGGGCTATCCAGC
>BGPR01001659.1:142691-153159 GCA_013235015.1 Araneus ventricosus | reverse complement strand
TATATATATATATATATATATATATATATATATATATAATATATATATAATATAAATCGAAATATAACTTATTATATATGATCATACGGAAACAAAGAACAAGACATATCAATATATATATATATATATATATATATATATATATATATATTATATAATAATATATATATGTACAACGCTTTTTTTATGTTATCTTGTGAAGATGATAACCGGAGTAATTTTGATTTAAATTTAACCAGGTGGGATATGTTAGGATAAAGAAAATTTCGGTAGAGTTCGTAGATGGGCTATCCAGCTAAAACGGGTCGAAGATGGTGGAGAGTTGAAATTTTAATTTCCCAATAATTCTTTTAAAATTGGAAATAGAAAGAAACTTCAAATTAGGCGAATTATTGCCTTATCATAACGAACAACTTTGTGTTGAAACTTTTTCGATAGCACAATTGCTTTAGAAATTAGATCTGAAAGATTTTCCACCCTTCCCTCCTCCTCAACTTAAAAGTAAGTTTTATGTTACCCCTTGTTGAAAGCTCTCGTCATTTTCAGTCACTCCACCGCTTTCATTCTTGCAGCCTAATCCCTCATGAGAATAGAGGGCGAAATGTACTTTCCTTATTATTAGTAGATACATATATATATAACTCTTTGCCGGCGTTTTCTTTTGTAAACACGATATATAGAGTAATTTTATTAGATTTTAACGGGCGAGAGATATGTTGTAAGGACGGTGAAAATCTCGCCGAGTTCGCAGATGGGCTAACCTGCTCAAAGGGGTGGAAATGGTGGGGACTGAAAATTTCATTCCCATAATTCCCTTACGATTGAAGATAGAAAGAAAATAAACTATGAATTATTGCATTATCACAACAAACAATTTTGTTCTGAAACTTTTTGAAAGCTTCAATTGCTTAGAAGTTATGAGCTAAAAAGGATTTTGAACCTCCCCAACTTATCATTTCCCATAGCTCTGTTACGACTCAAGATAGCAAAAATTTTCAATTCATGAATTATCACCTTATCATAACGAAGCTTTTATATTGGGTAGTTAGCAATACGTAACTGAACGAAGCATAATTTCTATATATATATATACATATATATAATACAAACATATACAAGAACAGAAACAAATGCAATAACCAATTAAGAAATTAGTTTTATTCAAATAAATAGTTAATCTTAGAAGTAATAATTCAGATGAAATATATATATATTTAACGGAAGTTGGTTTGGGATGTTCTATCGGTCATGATTGGTGAAGACCTGCTGAAATTTTCCGGTCGTGTCTTGAGAGCCATTGCAATAGGTAGACCTCCTATAAGGAATCTACCTAAAATTAAAACGAATATGTCTGCTGAGCCAAAATGATACAAAATTTAATTGAAAATTGTGAATAATTGAGTAAAAAATCGCAGGCTGTCTCAACCCGACTTTTAAAAACAGCAAAGCTCATTTCATTTCATAAAATATTAAGAATTTTAAAGTATGATACAAAATTTAATTAAACATTGTGAGTGGCAACTTGAATACGTGTTTACGACTCGGAATATAAAGCCAGCCATTTTGAACAGTGAATTGAAGTCTCCATTGACCTTTAAAAGCAAGTAATGAAATTTCGAATCAATGTTTAACTAACAGGAATTCTCAAAATAGTCTTCAAGTTAAAAAGATATATTTTTTAATATCAATAGGTAAAAGAGGAATTTTATTTAAAAATTTCTCTTTCTCTTGCTTGGCTATTTTATTTACCTTAGAAATCTTGAACGAAACCATGTTGTTTATTTACGCATTACTACGCATGCGCAATAGAAGCATAGTTTTTAATTAATAAAAAAGTGACTGTTTATTTAATTGTTACGAAATCTTTACTCAAAGATTCTTTTAAATCCTTAGTATTTGTGAGCATGGTTATAGTTTCAGCTATTGAATTGAAATTAAATTTGAATTTTCTGAAGCTATAGGATTGACCTAAAATATCTTCTTTTTTCTTTTATTTTTCCAAATTTAAAGAATAACGGATTTAAACGATTAATTTTGTCTGTTATAATCTCTGTGTTGATGTGGGATGCCGGAGAAATTTCTCGAATTCAACAACTAATGCTAAATGTCTTTATTATTTATTAGGAAAATATTAAAATCGATGAATTGAAAATGTATATAAAATAAATTATAGTCAAAACAACTGTAAGAATCCGATTCATTTGCCACTATGCCACAGAGGGCGTCTATCAATTTAAACATTTTATTTGTAAATAGTTGTCTGTTCTGGGAATGGCAACATCTTGTGTTTTCTTGCTATTTTTAAGATTATTTTTCTAATAAAATTTTTGTAGATATTGTGATGGCGTTGGTAATGGTAGTGTCTCGACAATCCTTATTATTTTATATATTTTCTTGGTGATCGAAATCATTTTAGAGTAAAAGGAAATATAACGTGGGGTTAAAGGATTTTGTTAAAAAGGAATATATTCTTGTCATTCAGAATATTACAACTAAGCAAAGGTTTGAAACTAAGTTTAGCCATGACTTTTCACCCTTCACGTTCTAAGTTTTAACATAGTTGAACAACTGGATTAACATGCAGTCGTTGTAAAGCATAGGGAAATTCGTAGTGGTTCATAAAAAACACAATAGTGATTTGCTGAGATCGTTTCTTATGCCACATTCTACAAGAAAAACAGAAAGTAATTCTCTTTATTACGAGTTTTTGAAATTTCCAAGTGATAAGCTGATAACAATAAGAGAAGATTTCTGCTTATATGAAATGATATAAATAATATCAGTAAAAATACTGCTTTTTTATCGCCAGCAATCACAACTATTTAATAATTAATGACAATAAAAAGTTGTCAAAAACCCAACTTTTGTTAGTGTTCTGAAAAGTAGAATATTATTTTTCTACCAAAAATAGGGGTAGGGTAAAAATAAAAACTTAAAAGCATGAATCACTTACTGATATAATTTAAGTAAATTGGAATTTTAATCACATTCACAATATATTTTAATTTATAATCAATAACTATGAATTTATTTTCTTCTTATATTATGGCTTAACATTCTTATAACATTATTTTTATCACTTTACGCTTTTAAGTTTTTGCTTTCAACACAAAATTTTGGAAAAAAAGTAATATTGCCACATTTAAAAGTAAAAAAATTACTTCTTTTCCTGACTTTTTAATTGCACGTGAATCAAATGCTTCCTACTTCTTAACTTAATTATTTATCCTTTAACTAAATACTGGCTAAAATATTGACAAAATAAAACAAAAAACTAAACTAAGTCTAACAACTAAAACTAAAGTTAATATAGAATACAAAATAATATAACCACAATTAATAGTAAAAAAAAGGCTTCTCCACTTGCTTCTTTTTCCTGACATTTTAGCTGCACACGAGCCAAATATTTTTTTACTTATTTACTTAATTATTTTTGTTTAATCTATTACATATTTATTAGCAACTATGTATAAAATAGAAAGACCTAGAAGCTTCTTTATAGGTAATGTATAAATTTAAGCGCGTGCTTTAGTTTCTTTGGAATTATTATTATTGTCACTTTCTCTCAAGCTAGAATGAGCCTTTTCTTTGTCTTTTTTTTTTTGCTTTCTCTTTTATTTTACATTGACAATAAATCAAATTGCTGTTTCTTTAAAAAAAACTCTTTTACTGATTTTCTTAGTGACAATATATTATATTTGAGTGCATAATTCTTTATAATTTAAAGATTAGAGAATCTTGCCATCATTTTGTTTCAAATTCACTACTAATTGGAGCCACTGGTATAGAATCAAATGTAATTAAATTAGCCGATTAACTGGTAACTAAGTTTTTCAATTATTAAAATATTATATTTTTCTTGAAAACACTCAACTGAACAGAATTATAAGAACTCTAGCACATGAGGAAGTCAATCAAAAATCTAAAATAAAATTACATTTTTACAAACATGAAGCAAATCGCATTAAATAAAAGTATATAAAAAGAACCGGTAAACATGTAAAATAAAGAAAAACAGCATTGAGAACAAACCCAAACATATGGATATAAAAATCTAATGAAACTTTGCTAGCAATATTTCTTTCCAAATTGGAAGAAACGTACTGTTTCGAAAATCGTCCGGTGTGTGTGTACGGTGAAAACAGTCCAACAAGTAGGATAACAGATAATGACACATTATTCCAGAATATTCCGGAAAACACGAACACAGGTCACAGGAAAGACACAGCGCTTGCACAAATTAGCAACACAAACAGACAGCAATTCACTAATAAAAACAGCAACAGCACTTTCTGTACCGCCACACCGATAATAGCTTTTTGACGGAGAGCCTGGGTCAGTGACCTATAATCTCCATTCCATAGCTTGTTGCTGTAAGAAAAGTGACATAACACATAACACTAACTTAATGACTCTGTGCTGAATAATATTAAGGAGAGAAGAAAGAAAAAAGGGGGAGAGAAAAAAAATAATAAAAAAAGGAGAAGAAAAAATTAAAAAATATGTAAATAGAATAAGGAAAATAATAATAATAATAAGATTAAATAAGTAATTAAAACAGACGATTAAATTATGAGGGATAAAAACGGGTTTAAGCGTTCCAAGAGATTCTGTACCGCTCGGCGTCTATCAGCGTACTAGATCGTACTGCGGATAAAAATCCAAAGACAGATTCGAAAGGCGTTCGCACTCCAAAGGCGATCCCAGTCGATCAAAACGCTCCAAGTCGATCAACGTATTGTGTGATCCGAGCATGGCGGTATATTTATAGTCTCCCTGACTGGCTGTGAAGTCAGATTGAATCATCTGAGTAAATCCGGATCTCGCCCCCTAATAGAGATATCAAGAAAATAGTCGTATTCTTGGGAATCTTCGATTCAAGTCGCCAAAATGATCGCCAATGTCAATGGTCGAGGCCTGAACGCTGCCCGTCATTCCATACTTACCCTTATAAAACTCTCTTTCCAACCATAAGACTAGCATTGCGGGGAAGCGACATTCCATCTTCGTAACAATGTGGATATAAAAATCTATTGAAACTTTCCTAGCAATATTTCTTTCCAAATTGGAAGAAGCGTACTAAGAGTTTCAGCAGCTTTATTCGAACATCAATAAATATTTTAAATATTCTTGAATAAAATAAATATTTTAAATATTCATAAATAATCGCATTTTCGGCAATCTTCGATTCAAGTCGCCAAGGTCAATGGTCGAGGCCTGAACGCTGCCGGTCATTCCATACTTACCCTTGTAAAACTCTCTTCTCAACCATAAATCTAACATTGCCGGGAAGCGACATTCCATCTTCGTAACAATGTGGATATAAAAATCTAGTGAAACTTTCGTAGCAATATTCCTTTTCACATTGGAAGAAGCATACTAAGAGTTTCATTAGCTTTTCTCGAACATCAATAAATATTTTAAATATTCTTAACTGTCAAATAAAGGACTCTGATTTTGCCGATGACTTAATACGTAAAAATAAAGATTGTCACGTTTGATAAAAGATATTGCGAAATTTAAAATACAGTGCATTTTAATATCCTTTTAAATGCTTCCGAAAATGTTTCATTCTCTTCACTTTGCTTTTCAATTATTGTCTTTCGATTACTCTTTTAATAATTTCTTCTTTTCTCCTCACTTCAATTTCGGATTTAATCTGCATGAAGCATGTAATCTTAAGTCCACATGTCAAACTGTGTTAAATCGCAGATGGCTCTTTAAAGTCCAAATCGAATGCCATTAGTTACTCAAAATAAAATTACCGCCTCTGAAGCTGCCTCTCAAGAATGAGATAAGCCTTTTTGCTTAGTTTTATTTCAAAAAAAAATTGAATTCTTGTTTCTTCCTAAGTAAGAAATGATGAGTAAATTGATTTGAAATTAGCGTTTCATTCAATTTTTCGCAAGTGGTAGAATCTTCATAAGGGAATTCGTTTTATTTTTACTTTTATTCAGTTAAGTATTAAAATAATTGCTTTTGACACTATTATTCTTTGGATCCATATAATAAATTTGAAAACGTTTATTATTTTTTCATTTAAGGTTTAGTTCTATCATTGTTTCATAAAACTGTTATAGACAGGAAAAATAATTAACTCAAGATAAAAAAAAAAAAATACTAGCTGATATAGCCAGCGCTGCTTGGAATGAAAATATTTTCATGTCTATTTTAAAAATATGTGTAATATTTTTAATATTATTTAACTTTCAATATTTTTTCATATATAAATATTATTTTTATTACAATTATTATTTAATATAGTTATTTTTCTTAAGCATTTTTGTATTATTTTTAAATTAAAATTATTATTTCAAACAACATATTTATAAGACAAAAAAAATTCTTTTTATCGTCTGCAACTTTATTTTTAATTAAAATTAGAATATCAGTTACAGCAAAAGATTTTTTTAATAAACCAAATCATTATTTTAAGGTAATTTTTCCATTCGTTATTAACAAATTTTAAGACTCGAAGGCAAATAAACATAAGGATTTAAAATATCTAAACTACTTTCATTTAAAGGAATGGCAACATTAAATATAAAATAATCTTTTCTATTATTGCTACGGCGACAACAGAAGTTCCTTCATATCGTCGTTTTCATAACCATGGCAGAAAGAAAGACGGGAGAAAAAGGAAGTTCTAGCTTTTGAAATTTTACCATGGCCTTTCTGACTTAATTTTGACAATGAATAATTTGAATAATTTTGCTTGAAAATTTTATACCTCCAGAAATTCCTTCACTCATATACCATAAAACCCCAAACAAAGCAAATCATACCATAAAAAGATGTGACATCACAGCTGAACAATGTAGAGCAAAATTATAGTTTAAAGTACAAAATTTCTCTCTATTTGAAGCAGATCAAAGTTTACCGTATGCAATTTTACCGCGTAAATTTTCTTTCTAGTCTAGATTTTTTTTTAAACAAATGAAATAATACTTTGTTTCAGAACATTTTATTTTATCAAATCCGGCTAAAATTCTCATATATTTGGTGGTAATTTCTTTTTGACTAGAATGAAAATGATATATTCACGAAATATAAAACAAAACTTTAAGCTGCATTCATCATATTGTAAGAAATAACAATGCTTAGAAAGACTAGAAAAATATGTAGTTTTAGAATTTGAAATGTCCAATTTATTTTTGTAGCTTACAACATAGTATCCATTATTTGCGATTAACTTAGTAAAAATGTTGTTTTATTGAATAAACAAGTAGGAAAAAATATTAGAGATAGAGATAATATAATTTTAGAGATATTCTGTACACAATGCACTTTGACAGACTTTGGCGTTTGGGTTTATGTCCTTACGCTGAACAGCGTCAACTAGACATGATCTTGGAGGAAAAGGCACTTTTCTTTAAAAGAATATATTCATAATTTCTACATAAAAAATGCTATAATTAATATATATTATTTAATATTAATATAAAGATTAATAATGTTCGAATAAATGCCATAGGCTATAGCCGGCCCTCGTCTCTGCGATTCTTATCATGCATATAGGCTACTAAAAGTAAGCGCACGGCGTTGCCCATGGAATCAGGACTTCATCAAAATGAGAAAAACAAAACGCCCACAATGACATGAAAAAGTTCGGAAAACAAAGCAAAAGATACACATAATTGATTTCCCCGCTTGTTTTGCTCCGAGATAATGACATTTCAACTGTAGAAAAACAATGCAGAGTACGTTAATCCGAAAGAATATTAAAAAAATGCAACGTGAAAATTATTATTATGCAGCAAGTAAAATATGCGAGACAAACACGTTAAGACAGTGCCGAAAATAATAATCGAAGTCATTCAGTTGAATGTTATGACGTATCCTCCGCTCTGTACCGTCAGCCAATGAAATTGCAACAATGCATGTTGAGAAGTCTCCGGAGAAACTTCCGCAGGAGATGCTCGCTAGTTAAAAATATCTTTCAACTGACCAGGAAAAAATTAATTTTAAGGAAAACGGGAAAAGATATTTTAACCGTTTTTGTTTTAAATCCGACAGAACCGTTCCAGTTATAAGCTGAAAAAAATTGAAAATAATAGTGTTATTAGAACGTCGGATACGCAAATTTAAAAACAAAAATTAAATTTCGATGGCAAAACTGGTTATTTTTTAAAAATTTCTCATAATTCAGTAAATTATGTTTGAAGCTCAAAACAAACTTCATTAGAACAAAAATTGTTTGTTCTATCCGATGGTGCATTGATTGTTTTTCAGCGATCATTAGAAAAGAAAAACGTGCCTAAATTGACACAAAACAACACAAAACATTAAATAAAAAAAATTGTAGATTGAATTTTAAAATTCCGGCTTCAAGGTGCATTGAGTCACTTTTACGACTACCTGTGTGCCAATTTCATGGCTGTGAGATTCGTCTGGACATCGCGCGCACGGAGGCCAGCACACACCCAAACATTCCCTTTCTATAAGTATAGTTAACCGGTGTTGGTCTCCGTCGGTTGCTTCGTGAATGCCGCCTATAGCCGGCGTTGGGAGCGGAAGGGTTAACCTTTCATTTTGAAGCTACATAACGCTTTTTTTTAAATGTAACTCGTAATTTTGGATTGTAGTCACGTGACCAGATGGTCACCTATGCCCCTCTTCTCCAAACATCCACACCACACTAGCGGAAAGACTTTTGAAACTAGCCGATTTAGCTATCTCCAAGCCTGCGCAATTTTGAAAGCGAGTCTTTAACACGCGACCCTACCGCGCGGATAACACTCAAGGAATGTGGGGGCCGCAGTGGCGTAGTGGTAAGGTCAAGGATTCGGGGACGGACGGCCCCAGGCTCGAAGCCCAGTCCAACTGAAGGGGAGCTGGAACCCTGAGTCCGTTAACCCTAACCCTGTTACTTCGATGTACCTTTTTTCAAAATTTGTTATAGGTACATGTTTGAAATTTTCTATACAAAGAAAGTACATCTTTCTCATTATATTGAAATGATCTTTTGGTTAATTTTTTAAAAATTTTTATAAATTTACAAACTATTTAATTTCACATAGTGAAATTTTACCCTATTTTGACACAAAAAAATTGTAAAAAATAAAGTTTTCAGTTTTTTTAAAGGCTCATTTCAGTGTAATGAGAAAGGTGTACTTTACTTGCATAAAAAGTTTCAAACATGTATCTATAACAGATTTTGAGAAAAGGTACATCGAAATGGCCAATTTTACATTTTTTGTTTTGACCCGAAAAAATTTGTAAAAAATATATTTTTGAATTTTTTTTCAAAAATCATTTTAATATAATGAGAAACATGTACTTTACTTGAATAAAAAAATTTAAATATGAATCTATAACAGAGTTTGAGAAAAGGTACATGAAAGAAACAGGGTTAAGGTTAACGGACTTAGGGTTCCAATTCCCCTGAAGATCCACCGTATTTGTGGGTCTGTTGCATGCTAAATCATACGTAGGGGCTCAAATGTCCTCCCGTTGGTGTGGCTTGGAAATTCCGAAAGGGGTTACCGACTCAGCTGTCGTCCCCGTCATCTGACCGCGATTTAAAATAACAAGATTCATCCCAAAATAGCCTTCTTATTGCTTCAAAACCGGGACGTTAATATATCTAAACTAAACTCAAGGAAAGTGGACCAATACATGGGGAACTTGTTAAAGACCCCATCTCTTCAAAGGACACATTGCCATAAAATATAATGCTGCAAGTTTTCACCTTTCATATCATGAATGAACAAAGCATACGATGAGTATCTGCTATGGTTATAGTTACAGTGCGTTTGCATAAAATATGTAAACACATTTCTGCTTTTCAGTTCGTAGGAAGTTACTACTGAGTTAATTTGGATGATGAAGGAATTATTTATAACAATTTCGGCATTATTCCGTATTTGACTTAAATTTATTCTTATTTTAGAGATTATCCAACAAATAAGAAATAATGTTTCGTTGCTTTCCCCTATAATAGTACTGTTGCCTTCAGCAAATGCAAAAAAGAGGATTATAATTTTAGACTTAAATTTCTCTCCCCATTTAGAGAATTGACATAATAAATTTTTTTGTAATCTTAAAAGAGATTAAAGGAATAATTAATTCAAGAAATAATTTATAAACAGTTAAAGATTTAAAAAATAAAATTCAAAATGTAATGAGAACAGCATTTAGAACGAGATGAAACATCAAATATAACAAGCAACTTAAAATTTCGCAAACGATATTTTTTCATAGTTTAATCTTTATTAAATTTCAGGAATGTACGAATTATTACATTAACATAAATCATTTTTACTTTGTCATTAATAAATATTTTAGATATTCTTATGACTCTAGTAAAGCGATCTTAATTTAATATGTGCATTAAAATAAAAATGTCCAGAGGTGGTTAAAAATATGACGAGATTTAATAAGGTTCAGTTTAATTGCCATTTGAATGCTTCGGGAAATGTAATTTAATCTTTTCGATTTGCCTTTGAATAACTGATTTTCGATTTTT
>BGPR01001659.1:110953-142681 GCA_013235015.1 Araneus ventricosus | reverse complement strand
CCATTTTCCTCTTCAACTCAGTTTCGAATTTGATCTATACAAAACATATAACCTTAAATCCATGTGAAAATGTGTGTTAAATTGAAGAAAACTCTTTAAAGATCAAAACTAATTTCATTAGTTACTCAAACAGATATTATGGATATTCAAGCTTCGACCTACCACGAATGTCGAATTTTTGTTCAATTTTAACACAAAAAAGTAAAAATGCCATTTCTTTCAAAATGAAAATGATTCGAAAAATATTTCAAATTACCAATTGACTTAATTATTCAATTACCCATTAGTTACTCGAAATAAAATTACGGGCTCTGAAGTTTAATGTCAAGGATAAAGATAAGACTTGCGTTTAGTTTTATTTTTTTTAAATCAATACTTACATCGTCCTAAATAGAAATGATGTGAAAATTGATTTGAAATTAGTTAGAAGTCAATTTTACTGAAGTGATAGAATGCTGGGAAGGCGATTTGTCGTATTTTTAATTTTGCAGAATTAAGGATTAAAATAGTTCATTTATAGTTAAATAGTAGTTTATATAGTTATACCATTATTTTCTGGGTGGGTGTCTAATAGCAGAGATCAGCTAATGCTGAATTCTTTTTTTTTTTTGTTCATAACCAAACTGTACGCATGAGAAGTTATAAATCAAATAGAAATATCATGTGTCATGCACTAGTGAACTCTCTGTATTATTTAATAATTAATTATGCTATAACTTTAACTTTCACCTGGCAACAAAATCTGCATGAATTCAGTTTTGATAAATTATATAGTATTGAAAGGTGAAAAAATATGTTTATGAGAATAAAGTTTTTATATTATATTTTAAGACGAACCTGAAATTATTTATTTTATTTCTATTTCATACGCAAAACCATTATTGGATTTTACATATGGTCACGGGACGAATATCTAATACGATCATCTTTGTTCACACATGAAGTTAAATGTTCGATGGCTTTATTTCAAATTACATTCAAAAATCCAAAAAGTACACACATTTCTTAACCCTTAAAACCACTTCCAAACTTTATCAGAACACAATGCTGTCGACATTTTCGTTAGATCTCTTGAATAGCTTTTAGCAGATTTCTTGAACTAACTTTATCTCAGAAGGTTCTTTTATCGATTTAGGTTTAAATTTTGATAGATTTGAAGGCGGTAACTAAAAAGAATGAAAATGATGTATTCGAGAAATATAAAACAAAGGATTAACGTTCCATTTAAAATTTTGTTATAAGGAGGAAAGTAATTCACAGCAAAATTCGAAACATTTACGATATTGGAAATTCAAATATTCAATCTTTTGTATAGTCGTTTGTTATTAATATCTATTACTTACTATTAAATAAAAAATATGGATTATTCAAAGAAATGTACATACACTTGCAATAACTATTATTTAATGGAGCTCAGTGAATTAAATGGACATGGAGTATAATTTTCTCCTTATCATTGTATTATAATATTCAACATGGATTTATAAAATAGAGAATGTGACTGAAATAGCAATGCTTAATCAGCATTAATTAGAACATTGGAAATAATCAATGGATCCAAAAAAGTTTACATGGGTGATAAAAAATTATTTATTAACATTGGACAGAAAATACGAAAAGGAATTAAGAGGCATACTTGCCTATCACTTTTCCACATAATCACCAAATCTATTTAGGACCAACATGTTTAACCAGGCTTGGTAGAAATCACGTCCTGCCCATTCAGCCAGTTCTCGACAACTGTTTTCAACAAGTTGGTCCTGCGTTCAGATAAATTCCTAAACAGATTTGGTGGTTATGTGCGAAAGTGATCGGCAAGTATGCCTTTTAATTCCCCTTTGTATTTTTCGGTCCATTGTTAATAAATAATTTTTTATTAGCCTTGTAAACTTTTTTTGGATACATCGTCGTATAAATCTATACAACTTCACTTGATAGGAGGTACAAATATAGTTTCTGCCCGAGACCTTGCTTGATAGGAGGTAAATACTCTCTCTCCTTAACAGAGGAGAACCACTTTTTTCAGGTCCAGTTGTCGTCAACTCTTAGCTAGAACTGAGGGAGGGGGAGGTTCTTTTCGCCACCAGATGGAGAATGTCGTTGAAAGCGAGACTAAACAATTATGTAAACAATCTCTCTTTCTCTCTACTATAAATAAAGGAATAAGGAAGAAATACATGTGTGTGTGTCTGTGTGTGTGTGTCGGTGTGTGTGTGTCTGTGTGTGTGTGTTGGCACCCTACAGGCCAGACCGCTGGACCTAGAACCTAGAGCTACGAAATGTGGCACAAACATACTTTGGAGGGTGGGAATGTGCGCCTCGGAGCACTTTTCTTCAAATTTGAATTAGAATTTTAATTAATTAAAAATTAAGAGAAATTTTGGCATTTTTTCCTTAATAACTTTCGAAAATATTACAGCACAAAAATCATTTTTACACTATCTGAAGACGCAAACAATTACCTTTTCAATGATATGAATTAAGCGGACGTACAATTTTTTTCTCTAATTTTAATGAATTTTTAAAAATATTTTTGGCAAAAATTTACAACAATATTTTTCATAGTTGCAACGCAATTCAAACCGTTTTCATTCCTTAAACAAATACTTATTTGCGTGTTTCTCTTCCTATGTTGAAAGCTAAGGTAATATCTTAATGTTTAATGATATGTTTTAATCAACATATTTTCATCCAGTTAGCATGATGCTGGAAGCAAAATGTGCCACGACATTTTAAAGTTCAAATCAAATGCATATTTTGCTAGAGGAATAAATGAGTGAAATTGATGCCGACAACGAGCAATTGTATGCTACATGACACAGACAGTTACTCGACTCTATTAGGAACATACAGACAACGAACAGAATAGATGCAAGGCTATTGAAAGAACTTGGGTTAAATTTCTATCAACATTTTAAGTTTAAAATTACTTTGTTAAGGGAACCATGAATATCAATTTTTACGTAAGAGATTCAGTTGAAATTTTATTCCTGGCGAACTGGCTGATCACCGAAGGCGTCTAGTTAATAATAAACAACAAAGTTTCAGAACTCAAATTAGCTGATTCATATGTAGAATTATGTTATCGGAACTGTTCGGATTGTTGACCGTTATTGCACAAGCTTTATATAAACCAAATAATGGAACTGCGAATAGCACTAAGCATGGCAATTTGCATCTGGGCGCATTCTCTTTCAATGGAGCTTTTTAGCTCGCTGATTGTAGTTGGACTTGAACTATAAACATTATTTTCATGTAATCTCACAAAAATAAATTGGTCTGTGATTAATGCGTAAATTCATCCAAACTGTCTGTTCACTAGAATAACGCATTCCTGTTGTAAGTACAGATAAGCATTACCAGTCACTGCTTTCTCAAAGAAGAAAGGTTCAATCACTGGCAAATACAGGATTCGGGTCTTGGGGGCAGGGGGCTGAGGTCATAAAAATTTTATATCGTAGCGACGAATGTCAAACCTCATGGCTTATGTAAACTAAAACATTTCAACTTCACAGACTTTCCTCACCTGACAATAAGAATCATAAAGAACACTACAATACTTTCGATAATTTAATAAAATACACAATGAAATAACTAGCCAAAAAATGTTTTCCATCGCGTCAACGCTACAAATACAAGTGGAATGACTGGAAAAGTTGGAAAATTTTCGAGCCTGTCAAGCCAGAAAGCAATACTGTCACGATTTTTTATTTCTTAATGAAAATTAAGATCAAATAGTTGTAGTGATTTTAAATAAAATCAAGAATTTGGTTTAGCTCTGGGGGGGGGGGCTGCAGCCCGATAGCCCCCTTGGATTCGCCACTGTGTTCAGTTATTCCATATGCTGATAATTCACCCGAACTACAGAAAAATTATTTATAAACAATTAAAGACAAAAAATAAATTCCAATATTTAAAGAGAACATCAATGGGAACAAAATAAAAAACAGATAGAACAATCCTAATTGCAATAAAATTTCGTGACAAGATTTCTTTCCTCAGACTAAGTCGTCATCAGATTTTCGGAAAAGTGCTAACTATTTCTTTAAATAAAAAAAACAGTTTGCAACGAATAAATCTTTATAATTAATCATATATATCTAGTAAAGCGATTTTAGTACATTAAAATAAAGATGGATCTGATGTAATCTAAAGTAGAGAGTTTATAACCTTCTAAATGCTTCCCGATATGTTTCTTTATTCTCTTCGCTTTACTCTTCAGTAACTACAACACCTTTCGATTTCCTCTTCATTAATTTCTTTTCATCCGTCATTTCAATTTCGGATTTTATCAGTACAAATCATGCACTCTTATGTTAACATGTCAAAATGTGTTAAATTGCAGTATGGCCTTCAAAGGCCAAAGAGAATGCAATTAGATACAAAAAAATAACGGACTCTAAGCCTCCCAAGACTAAACTTTTATTTGTTCCGCTTCATTAATTTATTTTTATCCGTTTCTTCAATTTCTGATTTTATCAGTACAAATCATGTAATCTTATGTTAACACGTCAAAATGTGTTAAATTGCAATATGGCCTTCAAAATCCAAAGAGAATGCCACTAGATACAAAAAATAAAAAAATAACGGACTCTAAGCCTTCCAAGGCTGGACTTTTGTTTGTTCCGCTTCATTAATTTCTTTTAATCCGTCACTTCAGTTTCGGATTACAAATCATGTAATCTTATGTAACTTTGTCAAAATGTGTTAAATTGCAGTATGGCCTTCAAAGGCCAACGAGAATGCCATTAGATACAAAAAAAAATTAACTTACTCTAAGCCTTCCAAGGCTGGACTTTTATTTGTTCCGCTTCAATAATTTCTTTTTATCCGCCACTTCAATTTCGGATTTTATCAGTACAAATCATGTAATCTTATGTTAACTCGTCAAAATGTGTTAAAATGCAGTATGGTCTTCAAAGGCCAAAGAGAATGCCATTAGATACAAAAAAAAATAACTGACTCGAAGCCTCCCAAGGCTGAACTTTTTCCGAAAAAGATCGGAATGTCATCTCTCAGTTACTAGTTAACTGGTTTTAAATTATAATTTTATTGATTTTTCTGAAGTTGCAGGATACTACCAAGATCTTTCATTTTTTTTTGTTTGCAAATACTAAGGAATTACAAATTTAAATAAGTGCTTTTGAAGACTTTGGTCCTTATGTCTTTATGAAATGTTTGAGAAAGCTATTGATTTCGACAGCTAATACTGAATACTTTTATTGTTCCGTAGATACAGTTTAAATCATTAAAAGCAATGAACACAAATAAGAGGTAGAATAAATTGAAGATTAAAAAAATGCATTTACGGCATTATAGAATATTTCAGGATATAGCTGGGGTTGTCATATGTTTCAGGACTCAGTCCCGTATTATTACCTGTCCCGTTTTCGTCCCATTTTCTCTCTAAACTCGCTTAACTATTTACAAGCAAAAAAATTGATATTCCTAACACTGAGATTCTATTCAATCAGTTTGCATACCTAAAAGTTTATTTAGAGAAGAATAATACCAACTAAAACTGCGAATCAACTATGAAATAGAGTATGGAAGAAAAATGGCTGACGTTTTCCGCAGATATCAATCATGTTGATGAGAAGTCATGTCTATTAAATCTATAAGAATAAGTGTTTGCCATTCCATCCCACAATGCAAATGTGGAGAGAATATTTTTCATAATATCGACTTATTGGTGGGACAAAAGAAACCAGTTGCCAGTGGAGACAATTCAAGCAATTTTGATTGATCATTATAATTTTTAAATAACTTACCCTCAATTTTATAATTATGTGAAAGAAGAAGGTGGTATAATTAAGAAAGTAAAATTAATCTTGTTATCTGACTGGCCTGAAAAGTATTAGCCTTGCATCTTTTTTATTATTCTAAGTGTTCATTTTATTAAATTGCTTTCAATCAGGATAAAATAAACCATTATCTACCCACTTTTTTCATGTTTTCTTCATTTAGCACTTAAATGTCCCGTATCAGTACCTGGAAATTATTCCAACCCTAGATATAGCTCAGTCAAGTCTTACTTGCATTCACCTTTAAACTTTGGTATCTAACATCAAAGTAGTCATAAAATCGATAATGATATTGGGTGAATTGTATTATAGCTCAAGAAATTACCCTGTTCTGAAGTGCTGAAATCGTTCTTTTAACAAAAAGTTTAACAAGAAACAGACGAAATTGACTTTCTTTAGCAGCATTTTTGAAAAGAAGCGCCTGATGAACTGATCCCAGTAAAAGAAAAGTTATGCATAATTAATAAAAGAAAACAATTTAAGACAAACTAATAACTTCTGAAACACAAAGAAAACATATGGATTGAACTATGTCAATAACTTTATTAAAAAATTTCACTCGGTCATCAATGAATATGTTAAATACTCTTATCTCTCTAGTAAAGCGATCTGATTTCTTTTAATCCATGGAAAAAATACTCGCTTCTGACGAAAGATAAGATGAAATCTAAAATACAATCCACTGTAATAGCCTTTTAATTGCCTCCTGAAATGTCCTATTTCTTCGCTTTGCTATTCAATTATTGTCCTCCGATTTTTCTTTCAACAATTATTTTGTGCTCCTGACTTCAATTTCGGAAGTAATCTGCAAAAGGAATGTATTTTAAGTCCACGAATCAAAGTGTATTAATTTGCAGATGGCTGAACAGAATGCATGTATTAATTTCCTTTCAAGTTCAAAGCGAATGCCATTACTTACTCAAAATGAAAGCAATCTGAAGTTTCCTTCCAAATAGAATGTTAATCTTTTTGTTTGCTTTATTTCGAAAAAATTCAACTCTTTCCTCTTCCTAAGTAAGAAATTATCTGAAAATTGATTTTGAAATTACCGTTTCAATCATTTTTTATGAAGTTAAGGAATTCTGGCAAGACGTTTTGTTTTATTTTGAAAAATTAAGAATTAAATTATTTCTTTTGGCCTTTTTATTTGCTGGGTCGATATATTATGGCATGTCTGAGAACGTTTATTTTATCAGCTAAGGTTGGGTTTTTTTTTCTTCCGTTATTTCACAGCAATATTATAAGCATGTGAAGTGACGTGTTCCATCGAAAAACCTTTTAATGAAGTTAATTCATGTTCATGTAATAAATACACTGTGAAATGAACATTGCCAATTTAATTTTGAAACATGCTACTTATCCTGTATTTGGAAAAGAGTAACACATTACGTTGGTGGATTTTAACCCTCTGAATCCTAAGACATTGGAATAGAGGGACCTCAAAATACAGGAACATCCAAGTTTCTCTTTCAGAGATAAGGAAATTCACTCCCCCCCTCAAAAACCACAATGACAGCTGGCATTGTTCGAATTCTAAGAAAACCCTCCTTTTCCCCCAACTCATCTGGGCGAGCCACTTTAACGAAGAAAACACGCGCTGCGAGTATGAAATCAATCACACTTAACGAAAGGGGGTGAAAACTCCACAGTGATAATCGGACGTTTCGAAAGGTCGACGTCTTTTGCTTGAAGAGACGTCTGGGACGTTCCCGTATAGATAGAGTTAAATCATACGTGCAATGGCGCTTGCCATGTGACTATAATGTTATAAGTATCGACTCAATTGATTCTGACTGAATCTTCAAACAGTAACATTGATTTTTGGAAAATTGAATATCCTGAATACCATGAACACTTATAAATTAAATACATTATTTAAATTGCATTTTCTCGAATACCATTCGAAGATTCAAGTTCAAAAAATATCAGTTTGTGCAAGAACCCTCATCATTTAGCTTCTCTTAAAGGAAATTGAAATTCACCTTAGTGAAATGCCGACAGCTTTCTGAATTTTAATGGGATTCAACTGGAAATTTTTTTTAAAGTTGCTCTATATATCTGGCTTTGAAGTTATGAAAGAAAAATTCCTCTTCGTCTCGCACATGCGCAGTAAAAAATTATTTAGTGCAAACACTCATATTTCCTGTAATATTCAACGTATTTACTTCAAAGTTTAATAAAATACTTCTGTAACATATTGCCAAGTGTTCTGTAAATTTCGAATAATTTGAATGAAAACTCTGCATGTTATAAGCAAAACGCATGCGGAAAAATTTGGGATTTTTTAAAGAAACATTTATATCTTCCCGAATATTTGTGTCGTGTTTACGCAAATGCATGCAAATATTATGCACATTAAACCATAACCATTGATAAAAGTTACATCTCGTTATCAGCTTTCTGTGAAACAGGATGAGTGAAACTCCATTTTCACCTTCATCCCTTTCTAGTGGGCCATTGCCCTCGTGACCGAATATTCACTGTAATATGTATGTGATACTCTATTGAATGTCACACGATTCTCCAGAACTGATTTCGGAACATAGTTTTCGTATTAATTGCAAATTTCTCGCATTTTACGAAATGTACTTTAACTTTTGTATGCCAGTGTGTAACATAATGTGGTTGCTTTCTTAAAAAATTATATCAACCATTATTAATGAACATAAAAGTATATATCGCATTTAGTTGAATATATAATCATAAATACCAGTAGTAAAACATTAGAAAACGTCGTTTTCATCGCCAGAGGTTAGCCGTTACCTTTCGGGATTCTATTATTATTTTCATCAAAGCAATTAACAATGAAAATTTAATTTATGCATACATTTTATTCCTTAAGATTCTCATTGTCATTTATGGAAGTCATATTCCCAGTACAAAAATTGTTTGGAATCAATAGACATCTCAAATGCCCTACGGACTTTTAGATGATTTTGTTCGAGAGAATAATCCGAAAACAGAAGGTGTCATCTAATTCGATACAAGAGAAAACAAACAAATAATGCTATTATATATATAGAATTGAAATGGTGTTATTATTTCAAATTTAAAGACTTTATCAATAAGAAGTTCTATAATTACTATAAAAATAACAATTATTATTCCTTGAAAACAATAAAAGAAAAAAATCAAAGAATTACAAAAACTTTTCATTCTAACTCCAATCGATAAAGCCTCAGGCAATTTCTCTATTATTTGTAAAAAATTCTATCTTGAACTCTTGGATAAGGAACTAAAAACCTCTGAAACATTCAAATTATATAAATCTAATAACACCACTGTACAGAAAAAAATTCGTGCTTTAAATAAAAGAATTAATTGCATAAACAATAATATGACCCTTCCATATATTACAATCTATCCAAAATTCCAAAAACAACCTATCAAGTTCAGATATATCACCGGCGGAACAAATACCTACAGGAAAAAAGCCGGAGAATCATTCTCTAAGTACTTAAATATTATTCTAAGTTTCATAGAAAAAGAAAATTTTACTTCGATAATTAAAAATAATACTAAAGTGATTGATTTTACAAAGAAAAATGAAATAACTCGTATCAAGACATGACTTTCAGGTCCTGTTCACTAGCATCCCACTTAATAAATTAAAAGAGGTTTTAATGCAATATTATTATGACTTCAAAAACTTGTTAGAATGCACACAAGCTTATTGGATAGACATAATTAATTTATGCGTCTTCAATAATTTCGTATCGAATGGCGAAAATATTTTCTCACAGATTAAAGGAATTCCACAGGGATCTTGTTTTTCTTCTTTAATTGCAAATCTATTTCTTCATTTTTACGAAAAAGATACAGTTTTAAGTTTAAATTCAGCTTTTAGATATATAGATGACATCCTAATTTTTAATTTTAAAGATTTCTCTACAGTTAGTGGGGATATTTATCCTGGGGAACTAAAATTAACAAAAACTAACGATAAAAATATTAAAGCTATTTTTCTTGATTTAGATATTGACAATCGTAACGAATTAAATTCAAGTATTTACGACAAAAGAAATTAATTTAAATTTAATTTTAATAGCTTTATCTTTTGGAATTCTAATATCTCTTTTAAGATCTATAAAAACACAATATTACATCAATTACTAAGAATTAAAAATATTTGTAACAATTCAGAATCAAAGAAAAAACAAATTGAACTTTTTAAAAACAATCTTAATTCCAATAAAATTCCCAATTATCTTTATTCACCTGTATTCCACAGAGTTCTGTAGAAAAAAAAGAAGAAAACTTGTTATATTTGCCTTTGGTCTATTTGCCTTTGATCTATTGTATTTTACAGTTTATCTCATTTTAGTTAATTGTCTATTTTTCTTTATATACTCTTAAAAAGTTCATAAGACTTCACGGACAGCAAAAGGTTTCTAAGACTCTTCACCTCTCACTAATAGTGAAATATTTACCGAAACTTGTGAGGTTAACCGTTAAGTGTCAACCACCATAACCGAGTTCATGTCTCTTGCCGCCTGGTATTGCATCTGAATCCATTGTCTGTCCATTTATGGACTATTGGGTGAGTTTTGACGCCTTTTTCTTCATTTTTGTTTCACATTATTGGATTTGAAATTGGGTTTCATGTATTTTATTTCAATTAGACATGAACTTTTTATTTTTCAATTAGACATGAACTTTTTATTTTTCAATTAGACATGAACTTTTTACTTTATTTCTTTGTTTCAAACTATTGTGTTTTGTTCAGTGTTCCGAGGACACAAACTCTTTTTCAGCATTATTGCTAGAGTTTGTGTTTAGAAATCACCGAAAATAAATTTGTATACGCTCGTTCGGGATTTCCCTTGCTGATGACGCGTCCCGGACGTTAGCGTTATGTTCCGTTTTGTTGTTTTGGTTTTTCTTTTCTGACCTGGTTTTGATGTTTTCTTTTATTAATATTTCTCACTTTTCGGTTGTATTGCTGCATTGGCGCATTCACCGCATTAGTTAAGTTTTTTTCATATTTAAAGCTTTTTTAGAATTTTTGTCAGCCATATTGTATCTATTTCCTAAAGTTTACTTCATTTGAAATAGTATTTCTTCGATTAAAATTAATTTCTTGATTGGTTATTGCATTTGTTTCTGTTTTTGTATGTGTTTGTGTATATAGTATATATATAATCAAATTTCAATGGAGAGACAAAAGGAGCGTTTGTGTTTCATATTATTTTTTATTTTTCTCCCCTTTTGCTTTAAACTTATATAATTTTTATTCCTATTGAAACTATAGGTATTTTATTTCGATCAATTCATTATATTGCTATTTTCCTTTTTGTTGTTTATGATTGTTTTTACTACTGATTTTATTGTTTCTTTTGTATATATATATATATACTTGTATATAAATATACTTTGTTTTAGTATGTTCATATATAACAAGTTATATATATATATATATATATATATATAACGTTATAGCCTTATTTTTATGAATTGTCGAAGAAAATGTGAAAATGTTCTTGTTGAAATTCGAAGTGAATTGAATTCTTTCACAAAACAATTATTAAAACATATCAGTTGCGGAGAAAACAAAACGGTAAATGGGCTGATTTTGACTAATCGTCGGTGAAAATTTTCTAGATCGAAGTAATTGGACTGAAATTCATCTATTAAACAATTGAATCGTTGACTTCAGAAACCAAATGAACCGACAATATCAAAATACTCGGAACTTTAAGAAAGACTGATTATTTTTTAAATTAATGATTAATATTTTATTACATGGTAGATAGAGTTTTTACACCTGTAACGTAACTTTACTGTCATTTCTTCACTTATTACGCAAATACCCTTTGAGAATGCTAAAACATCATAAGTGAAATTTTCAAAAAAATTACTCTTGTTGTTTCTGTGATCAACGATTCTATTATTAACACAACGGTTGAATCGATATTTCTTAGTAGCATCGTATCACAAGCAGCGCATCTGGTCAGCGCTCTCTGTCCCCACACGAAATAAGGAGCACTCTCAATTATGCAGTTGAAGGGACATATATAGGAAGTTGATTAAGTCATATGAAAGCATCCTTCATGTATCATTCAACGGCTGGTCAAACATTCGCCCCGGATTAATTATAGGAGTCGTAATTAATGGGGGCGATGGTCTTCCCGAGAAGTTTTCACAAGATGAATGCAAACGTGCTATCAGCTCGACCACCGACGCCTTATCAAGGTCAACTCGAAGCGAAGGTTAATTTTGCATCAAACGCTAAAATGGTGATACATTTAAATGTGCGGTTTTCTTTTGAAATAAATATGACGAAATGTGGTTTCAAGTAGTTTTAGAACAGGAAGAGCACTTTGGTTGATTGGAAAGTGTCGACATTAAAAGATAATGGAATGATTTATGCAGAATTGGTGTCGATACGTTGAATATTACCCAACAGCAAATTTTGTTACATGTCACCCGTATATTAAGGAATTACTGATTTGACAAGAGCTATTAAATGAACAAAAATTACTCGTTCAACTTATTAATACTAAATATTTATTCGTAGTCTTGTCAGCTTTTTTGGAGTGGTGCTATCATTCCTTGCAGGTAATAGGGATACACTATAAAGAACCGAATCATTAAAAGACAATTTCTGCGCATCCTCATTACGAAATCATATCAATCGCCTGGTCTTAATAGGAAAAGCACGTTAGTTGATTGGAAGACACTGACAAACAGAAACAACCATGACATTTTCAAAAAATCCGTAAGACTTTAAACAATTAGTTTGAATAATCAAACAGCTTTCGCGCATACAAAAAAACATTCACTCATTCAATTGATTATTGTTATTTATTTTAAGCAACCTATCATCTATAATATAATCATCGAGAAATTTCTGTGACGCTGTGAGGAGTTAAAAATATCTCCGTCCCTTTTTGGTCGGCGTCATTATCGAACTGAACGAATCAGTTTTCTGTTAGGGCTACAAAATTACGTCAAACAACTCAGACAGGTTTTTTCTTTATGTATAAAATAAATAACTTCAGAAGTTTTACTTCCTACAGTAAGTAACTTTTCTGAGTTTTACTTAAGCCTAGACCTTAGCACTAGGCCACCGCGACCCTCTCCCCGTTTTAATATGGATAGTTTACTACCAAATTTGCTTCTGATACATACGTGTATTATTATTTATATTATGCTGATTCATTCCTTGCTTCAAGACCAGGAAGTTAGTATCAATTGATACATAAGTTATTTTTTCATGCTTTCGTTTCTGTTAAAAAGGTTCTTTCTTTTTCGTATTTAAAAAGGCTCCTTCTACTTAAAGTTTTGAATTTGTGGTGCATGCTTTATTGCTAATATTTTCTTTTAGCACTATTTTATTTTGTATTTGGTAATGCATTTTTTCTGTTAATGGATTTTGTATTATTTTTACTCGTACAAAACGAAAAAATTGTTGAAAGTAAAGTTATTAACAAAACGAAAGTTAGTGTCAATTGACTCATCGGTTCTGTTCCTCGCGCTTTTTTCATTTCTTAAGCACTCTGCCAATGTGCATGAGATTTTCTACTACAACATTCGTTAGTAAATCTTTGACAATCAGATCTGATATAGTGTTGGCGGGGTAAAAGCCCGGCTGAGACGGGCACAAATCTTCTAGTGCTATAGGTTTATCATGCGATATTTTTGACGTGGATACCTGATTTGTTTCTTAATAATGTTATAATATGATATTAAAGATGACAAACAAACAAGCACTATTTTCAAAACAATAAAAAAACCCTTTTTCTGAAATATCTTCTTAATTGAATTAATGAGAAATAACAGGGGGTTGGTTAGCTACTTTAGTGTTATTTATGCCGCGTTTTACAGCTACACGAGGGGTAATTTGGGACGAAGCTCATCATTTTGAACAGCGGTCAGATTTCGCGGATGACACCTGAGCCGGCACCGCCCTCTCCACACCAACGAGAGGACATTTGATTCTCGACGTCAGTTTTAACCTTTTCGCGAAGGCTATGAAATACGCTGTCACATGCATCTATAGTGAGGGACATGTGACATCAGTCCTTGTGAGGGGCACGTGACATCAGTCCTTGTGAGGGGCATGTGGCATCAGTCCTTGTGAGGGGTATGTGACATCAGTCCTTGTGAGAGGCATGCGACAAATCTCGGAATACCAGGGAGGGAAGGAATTTTCACCGCACATATGTTCAGCTCGTTTAGATGGGAACACAACAGGATAATTGGCCATTCACTCTTCAGGGGGGCAGTTTGACGAATGACCCGAAGTCCGGGAGGTGTTTTCTCTTGGCACAGGTGTTGAGGCTCATTGTCATTCTCCCTCGCTGTTCATCATTTCCCCCTACCTGTGTATTTTTAAAGAGAGGCATTAGATGTTCAGCTATCAACAGAAGACGCTCACTTTTATCACTCACCGTTTCTCACAACGACTCGTGACCACCCCTCTTCTCGAACCCCGTGGCGAAATTTTCTTACCCCCTCGAGAAAGGCACGTTCTGAAAGATCCCCCAGACGAAGTCGTTTTCAAAATATTGAGTCCATGCGGAAAGGTTAATGTGCACCAGGACTACATACACTGAGGATCTTCGATGCAATCGGATTTCTAACCTTCAAACCCCGAAGACCTTAGCACTAGGCCACTGCGACCCTTTCCACCTTTTAATATGGATAGTTTACTACCAAATCTGCTTTTGATATATATGTGTATCTAAAACATAATAATACGAATTAATGTGAAATAGATAAAAGATGCATAAATTTTTAAACATGAAACACGGAAATAAAGTCGAAACTACCGATTTGGCCAAGAAGTGAAATTGTAGAAAGTAAACAGCAAAAGATTTGTCTCTTGCAAGAGAAAAACTGATCATTAGATATCAAACGACTAGCTAGGAATTTTCTGAGAATAACCCAGAAAGTTTTACCAAAACTGAAAACTTTTGTTCCAACAGACGCAATTATTTGTCGAAACATAAAGTTTTTGAAATGTGAATGAGTAAACAGTCTTTAGATATGAATAATTTGAATGAAGATATATTCTTAAAACAGTTTGCCAACAGAGTTTCAGACAAAATACGAATGAGAATATTTATTCAAAATATTTTGTAGCGTTTTATATCATTATGTAAATTAGTAGTTGTTTAAACTGTTTGTTTCAGTTTGAAACTTTTCATTATTATTGTATTTTATTTGCATATTTTAAAGCATTTCAGAAGGTGCAATTAGACTAGCGTAATCTTAATGCATAGAATCTAGTATTTTTTTATATAGGGTGGTCATAAATTAATGGACCATTTCAAAAATTAATCTTAAAAACCCTATAATTTAGCAATTTCGTTGTTGTTTTTTAGAGGAAATCAAAAATAGTTTTTTTTCAGATAAGTAACACGCCGTTACGGCTGACTGAATATTTTTTTCCAGATAGGCAAATCTGCTGCAGCGAGAGCTTCCCAACGCAAGTATCAAAATGGCTACCGTGAAGCAGAAGGCACGACTGGAATGTCTCTGATTTCAAGAAAGCAAATCAATTCCAACAGTACAAAGACGCTTTCGGTAGAGTATAGAAATTGTCAGTATCCAAGTAAGAACTCCATCAGGCGTTGGTATGAGCGATTTTGAGAAACAGGAAATGTGCATCGATGGCCGTCAGCACCTTTCTAGGAAAGGTGCTGACGCAGCACCTTTCTCCTTTGCAGCAGCACCTTTGACGCAGCTGGTTCAGCACCTTTCTAGGAAAGGTCCGTCCTAGAAAGATGTCCACCGTCCCTAAAAGACGGCCATCGGTGTCGGACGAAGTTGTTGAACAAGTGGGAGAGACTTTCACTCCTTAATAAAAAGTGATTTGCAATTGGTTACAATTGATTTTCTTTCGTGGAAACAGAGATATACCAGACGTGCCCTCTGCTGCACGGTAGACATTTGACACTTGCGTTGGGAATCTCCCGCTGCAGCAGATTTACCTATCTGTGAAAAATGAATCAGTGCACAGTAACGGTGCATTACCTATCTGAAAAAAAAAGATTCAGTGCGCCGTAAAGACTCATCCCCTATCTGAAAAAAACTTTTGGAGCTACTCTCTCATTCAGAAAAAGATGTTGTACATTATGAGGGGGTATTAATTTTTGAAATGGGTCCAATAATTTATGACCACCCTCTAATTTTTGGGTTAGTATGCATTAGTGTACTTTTCGAGGCATATTTATATATATTTACGTGTTTTCATTGTTGTTAACGTATGTGTCCTTTAATATGTATTATGCATTAGTATAGTTATATTTTAATATTTATGCATTGGTATTTTTACTTATTAGTATCTTACTCATTAGTGTTATTATTCAACCCCTGTCAATCCAGTCCAACATTATTTGGAAAAAAGGGATGGGTATAGGGTCCTATTAAATTTTATTTTCTTCTTTCACTTCTTTCTCACTTACCTGATACGTGTCATAATCATATTGGACACAGATATGGATTCCTCTCCAATCTTCATAAGATGGCTTTCAAGTAAGTTTACCGTACAGCTAGTGAACAATTCTTACTATTCAAGTTAACAATATTTATTTTTGTGTCTGAATTATCACTTTAGAAATAAGTTTTTCTATTGCTAACTAATAATTTTGATACAAACTTCAGCGCTCAAAATAATGTTCTAGTTCTCAGCATGTATTTTTATAAACTACCTGATCCTACGAAGAGCATCTGCGTTCCTTTATAAATATCAAGCATTTTCGGCCTCACTGGCGCTTTCAAGCTCCTGACATTTCAAGTCGCAAAAAATCTATCGAGCATCAACTATCGTCAGCAAAAGTTGTGCTTAGCAGGCTATTAAGCGCTTCAAAAAAATTCTCCAAGACAATAAAGGCACCAAGGGGTGTGCGTAAAACGGAAAAGTATACAATATTCACAAAAGAAAGTTCCATGATGTTCTTCTCAATTTGTGAATTCGCATTTGTTCACTCCTTTTTTAAGAGAAGATGTTTTACACCCGAAAGAATATATATATACAAGAGGCAAAAGACAAAAATTCAAAAACATACAAGAAACAAAGGACAGAAAAAGAAGACAAAAATTTAATAAATTGAAAAATATCATGGCGAGCCGCTCGTCAGGAAGCGAAGATATATTCCCCTATTTTTTCTTTTTTCCAACAATTGGCTTTCGCAGAGGGTTGGCGCCACAAAATCTTGATTTAATGCGACATATCAGTTCCCAAGGCTGACATACATTTGATTGTTGAAATTCCAATTTTAGGTTGTCTTTTTTCATAGTGTAATAGTCTTTAATCAAAATATGTTTTTTATTTCATTTGTATGATTATTGATAAGGTAATTTTATTTTAACTTTAATTTTTAAATTAATATTTGTGTATATTGAAAATATAACACATGTTTTGATTAATTGAAATATTTAACTATATATATATATACAGTCGACGCTCGTTATAACGACCTCACGTTATAAAGACCATTCCATTAAAGACCAGTGATAAAATCACCAACTGTGTTTCCTCATGCCCTGTATGTTATTTTACTTCCGGTATAACGACCGTCAAGTGTCGTCTAATCCCAATACAACGTCGGAATTCAGAGGACACTTTTCCCGGTATTTTTCCAAAATTCCTTTATTTTCTACTTTAAAATCTATTTTAGAAATATATTTTTGATAAAATTTTATTTTTAATACCAATGATGAAAAATAATTTGAGTATTTAGTTGGAATCTCTTTAAAAATAACCTATATTTACGGAACTGCTGAACGTGCATGTGTACATTTTTTAATTATATCCACTATAGCGACCACTCGTTATAAAGACCTTTTGCTGTGGGACGCAGAGGGTCGTTGAAACGAGCGTCGACTGTATATATATATATGTCTTTTCTTTTTCTCAATTGGTCTTAAATGGCGGGTTCATAGTTAAAGTGAATCAAGTCCATGTTTTGTCCATTATTCACTAACACTGCCAATGTAATGTAGAAGCGTTATATTTTCTGTGTAATAATGATTCAAGTCCACAATTCATTTCGTACTCTTCAGGCAGTAAGAACAACTAGAAGTCCGCCGTTATTTTAAATGCAGCTAATCAACTTGGAGATTTTTTTCTGAGAATTGAATCTCGTGGACTTGGTCCACTTTCAATCTGAACTCTCCATATATATTTTAATATTCCTATATCGTAAGAGGAGTTAAATTGCATTACACACGCCAAATCTACAGCACCAATTTAATTTTGGAATCCATTGCTCATCTTGCGGAGAAAGTGGGTTCCCCTTTTGTGGGAATACGAAGGCTCTTTTGAAATATACCTCGTAGTTTCGAACCTTGGTTAGATAATAATGATGACAAGTGACCCTTCTCTATACTCCCCACCCAAGATTATGTCCTCCAACATACCAGCGGGACCCCAGTAGCACAAAGATATTGCACGATATTGAACAATATTCGCAATATTGTGCAATATCATATAATGTTATCTAATATCGAGCAACATTGTACAATATCGTGCAACATGTTGTGCTACCTGGAGAAGACGTTTTAATTTAAAAGGGAAGCTTACCAGTCCCACAGGCGGATCTTTGGCAGAATCCAGTGTTGGACCTGGAACCTTTCTGTCGGGAAACTGAAACTTACCACTAGGTAACCATCCACCTTCCGCCGAAATCACCGCACAACACAAGAAAACGTTTTGCTACAAAACGCGACATGCACAGTTATATTTTCACGCGACAGTGACTTAATTTGAGTTGGCTCCATTGTGCAGATACCAGTATCATTGAGGGTTCTTTTATTGAAAAACAAATAACGAAAAGTAATGCTTGGATTCAATTCAAATGAAATTCAGAAAATAGTTTAATTTTGAACTGAAAAGATAGGTCATCATGAAAATATAATTGAACTTTCGCCTACATATCTAATTAAATAATGTCGAATCTCACTACCTAACAGAATGGAAAGCAATTTCAACTCTACTTTACTTTTGCTTTTCATTATTTATTTAAGTGTTTATTCCTCTATTTATTCAATTTTCCTTTCTCTTATTGCTCAACAATTCACCTAAAGAGTTTTCGCGTAGGCGTACAATTATGTTTCCACCGGTATGAAATCATCTATTCTCAGTGCTTTAAAAACCAATCAAATTAAATTTTATTTGAATCTAGAAGATTGGCACTTGAACATTCGCGATTAATTTTCAACCTATTCATAACGAAAACTACCCAGTCTAGGAGGTAATAACGCTTTCTCCTGCAAAATTAATCCGAAGAAAGGTGATTGGAAACAATTGTTTGCATTCTTACGTTTTTCATTTCATCGGCTCGCATCAACAAAACACTCATCATTATATTTCATTGTAGTTTAATTATCTAAAGATGAGTGCTGCCATTGCCAAAACTATCCCGGGAAATCTTTTCAGCTTCGTAGTCAGTCACGGCTCAAGTAGTAAAATATATTTTAATGAGAATTATGTTCTGAAATTAAATGATTTATGAAGCGATGTGAATGATATTAATGTTAAGAAAATCGAAGTTAATTATTCCTAAAATGAATGCCTGAATCCCTTTCATGTATCCTTTGTATGTCGTTACAAGATTGTGTAAATAATTATTATTGTCTATGTGATATTCACCTAAAATTTATTTTATTTGAATGAATGTTATTTGTTTGTTCTAAATTATAATCTAATGAATTTAAAGACAGCTTGCGAGTGTGAAAATCAAATTAATGATTCTTTTTACTTTTTCGTATGCGAAGTATATAAAGATAAGTTATTGTAAACAGTAAAATATTCGACCTCGAATTTTTGAGAAATAGCCAAACTTTAGATCTCTGCGAGTCCGAAAAAATTCTTTCCGTAATTAAACCTGCATGCTTATCTGCGAAAACAGTAACTAATAAATGGAAAGGGCAATACCAATTAAATTTGGTGTGTGGTCTTTACTTCCAAATTGTAGACTTCTGTCAAATTTTCGGCGACATCCATTAAAGCGAAAATATATCTGTCCCTGTGCATGTGAATACGATTAATCGAAATCCGAATAAGCTAGATGGGTGAAATTTGATGTATAGTTTTATCATTTAGCATTTGTGGTGTTGAGGTGGTTTTTAAAGAAATTTTGATTTAAACCAAAGATTTATCAGAACACCACTTGAATTAAAACCCTTTTAAAATTAACGGCCAAAAGAATCATATTTGCCTTGTGCAGTGAAAATTTGCAATAACCTCCAGGTTTAATATTAAATCAATGACTAAATTCAGATCAAGCAAAATTCCCTTGAAGTCAGTGTGCTTTGAGATAAAAATAAATGACAGACACATAAATAGAAATAAAATAACAAATTTATTTAAAATCTAGGATTGTATTGAATTGTATATCTTGGCTAATATATGACACTACTGAATGCAAAACATAGTTAATACATTTTTATATGGAGAGGCCCCTTCCACTTGTAAGCATTTACTTATTAAATAAAAACAAAACACTTCAATAATAGAACATATGTTTTGATACACTCTAGTACACATTGCTTTTAGTTATTCTTTAAATTTACCATTTTTATTTGTTAGTAAAATTTAAATCATGTATTATTACTCAGCTTAAAATCAATTCTTTTAGATTTTTACACAATTACATTAAAATTCTTGACTATCCACACACTACATTTACATGAGAATTTACTCTGTCAAAGATAAATAAGTTTTCAAAAACAATCTCTTTAACAATATAACAATTTATAGGATTCACCTCAGGCTTAAGCTTTTAAATTTCAAAAATTTTAAAACACACTTAACAGACAGGTGTGGCTGGCTGTTGCTGGCATATCGACACTCCATGGGGAAACAAACAGGCCTTGGTCGGTCATCATTTAGAGTCTGGCTGGCTATTACTGGCAGGACGACACACCATGGGGATTTAGGCCCTTTCAACCCATTTGGACAGCTACCTCATTGGAAGACAATCACCCCTTTCAGCTCCAGCAGATGGATTCTTGTGTGTGGCGGGCAACCATTCATTTATTGTACAGTGGAGATTCGGCATAGCAAACTGTCGCTCCCAGCTCGGATTCTTATGAAGGTAAAACTTCTTTCGATGTTGCACTCTTTAACCAACGGTCGGGATATTCAAGCGAGTCAGCTCCTTGACATCGGGCAGGTGTATGCGAGTCTTGGCGTACCATCGGACGTAAGTCAATTATCATCTACTGCTCACGCAAAATCAGTTCTTTTAGTGACACTCATACATTTGCCTCTTGTCACACCGCGAGTCAAGTTAGGATTCCTCGAATACCTTTTCTTTTTCTCGGCATGATAAATTCTTTTCTTTCTCTCTCAAAAAAATCTGTCCAAAATCTCTCAGTCCTTCCATCATGCATCAGCCATTTTGAATCTCCCGGGGAGGATCGCCAAGCAACGCCAAACCGCCAAATTTTTTTAAACGGCAAAGGCACAGTTAGAATTAAAATTTTTTTAGCCAGGGAAAGCCAACCTCGCCAAGTCGAATCTGAGTGGATAGAGCAAGCCGTAAGGAGCCCACATTTTACCCTATCAGAACGAGGCAGCTTTATCGCTGACAAAGAGCGAGTTTCAACTTTAATTGGGAAAAAGGGGGATTTTAAGAAATTTAGTGTTCAACCTGTCAAAGCGGACAGGAAGAGAGGCGTGTCAACTCCATCTGGTCAACATCTTGCTTGACCCGTTTTCCGCTGGTCAAAAGAAGCGACATCCTCTCCGAAATGACAACAGGCAAAGAAATCTGTGGATCGTTTCTCCGACAAAGAGCGTAGGATTGTATTCCAACCGAGTTTGTCGGTTCGAAAATTTGCTTACACGTGCATTGATGGGGGGGGGGAGAAAGGATGCAGCTGTTATCTGTTTCTGCTGTTACTTGCAGTGTTTTGTAGAACAACAAGAAACTAAGGAATGGAGGCTTTTAAATTTAACTGAGAAAATTACACAGACAATTATACGTACTTTAGAATTAATAAAGAATGTGCATTAAGCAATTTAAATCAAACAAAGTGAATTAATCAATTATTACCTTTAAAATGAAACTAAACATGGATTAAATATATTGAATTCACAATAGAAAAATTTATAGAATAAAAAAGCATGGAAATATCAGAATTTGAATCTGTCAAGAAGAATTTGTACCTTTATAGAAATATATATATATATATATATATATATATAAACATTGTTATTTCAACATGACACATTGTCGATATGCTTCAAATTTTGGTCAGTTGCGTGAATAATAACCGCACAAGTCTCACGCAGCAATACGATGGTAACTAGGACGCAGTTCCAATAACAAACCTTTTTAGTAGGCGAAAGTGGGGTAAAATCGGGAACCAAAGGTTCGCAGGCCTGCTGGAGCTAAAATATACATCAGAGAGTTTGTCAAAGTTTATTAAAATATTCATTGTTCATCGGAGTACAATATATCTTTCCAGAAAAGTCACAGTTTCAATACTTATATCAATGATTTTTATATAAAAGAAAGTCAAACTAATCACTACTGGGGTAAAACCGGGTACACACGTTAACGTTATGGGAAATTAGGAAAACTCGATTTTCAGTGGAAAAGTTGCAATCGTTTTCATTGTATATGACAATTTATGAATATTAGTTACAAAACTCACATGTAAAGAAGTTGTCTTTTTCCTCCGCGCCACTGAAGCTTTCGTGGGCACAGCTAAGACAGTTTTTACATTAGATTAACCCTTCTTCTTTATTTAAATTGGAAAATTCACAATTTAAATATCAACAATAAACTTATGACGTGTTTTTATCATCCTAATCGAAGGAATCATCAATACTGATTCCAAATGGCGTCCCGGTTTTACGACATTTGGAGTACAGAGTCTTACCACGAGTGCAGATGTTATGAAAAACGAAACACAACAACGCAATTATTGGAGTAAATCCTTATTGTTTGATAGGGTATGAATCCTTAGTAAGTGTATAATAAGCTAAACTGAAAATGGTTTTTAAAAGTGCAATGATTTTTAGGAAGTAAGGATAGTTTAAAATCAAACGAACATCAGAGAGCTGACGTCTTAAAGCAAATAAACCTTCACAGAATCAGCGAATTCAACAGCTGCAACACGCCATTATGACTGTTCTTTTTCCTTTCCTCTTTACTAGTAGAGTGTAATTCTGTGTCTGTCCGCTAGACAGAACTAATATTGCCAGAATCAAGGGTATTCGGTTTTACCCCTCTCTCCCCTACTTGAAGTCAGTGTTCAGAGGACTTGCCACCTGACTCTATTCATGCAACTAGTTTGTTGTATTATTACAAATTTGCATTCCTGTGTTGTGCACTTTACTTTATGTATTCATTTCTTTTACTTAAAACTAAGCGCTGACAAAGAATCCCATTTAACGGTCGCCTTTTACGTCTGAGACCACATGTTCCATAGTAAATTTGACTTGTTTTTCATGCCTGTCAGACCCCCTCGATCAGGGATTTCCAACCTTTATTTCCTCGCGTACCCCTTGATAAATGTTTATATTTTCGAGTACATGTCATGTCCTCCCACCACCAACAACCATCCGACTATTCAAAAAAATCCCCCTCGGCAAGCCGGAAGGCAAAGGTCCTTTAGTCCGGAGATATATGGAAAAGAACATTTCGCCCTCTATTTTCATAAGCTACAAGAATGAAAGTGGGTGGAAGAGACTGCAAATGACGAGATCTTTCCAACAAGGGGTAATATGCATAGGTTGAGAGATACTTTAAGTTCGGGGGAGAGGAGAGGAAGGGATGGAAAATCACTTTTCAGCTCATAACTTCTAAGCAATTGCAGCTATCGAAAAAGTTTAAATACAAAAACGGTTTGTTATGATAAGGCAATAATTTGCCTAATTTGAATTGCTTTTCTATTTTCAATTGTAAAGGAATTATGGGAAAAGGAAAATTTCACCCCCCCCCACACACCCCCACCATTTCCACCCCTTTTGAGCTGGATAACCCATCTTTGAACTCGACCGAGATTTCCACTATCCTTACAACTTATCCCACGCTGGTTAAAATCAAATCAAAATTATTCCAGTTATCGTATTCACAATATATATATATATATATATATATTTCCTATAAGGAATTTACATAAAAGTTTTTATCATTAATGTTAAGGTATACGTTAGCTTGAGAGTCGCACTCATATTAATAACATTTGCTGGACTTATTTTTGATTTAACATTTTATTGCGTTTCTACAATAGTATTAATTCAACGCCAAAAAAAAATAAATTCAGTAAAAACTCCGCAATAATCAACCATTCAAAAGTCATCTACATATGTAATTTTCTTACGTGGCGACAAAAAAGGGTCAGCTCGCAAGTTTGGTTTGTTTACATAGGCGGAAAGTCCGAAACAAAGATTTTTTTCTGAGTTAAATATTTTGAACAAAATAAGTTAGAGTGAGTCTGCATACATGTGGGGAAGTTTTCTGAGCAACATTTCATTGAGAATAGTGCATGTTTAAAATTTTGGTAGACCGAAGTTAGGGCAAATAAAATTATTCAAGATATTTCCAAGAAGTTTTAAATGACTGATTTCTGATTCATGTAAATAATTTTGATTTTTAACCATCTTAGAATTATATATATTATCATTCAAATTTCTTTCTGAAATTTACATATATATCTTTATGATACCAGATTTAAATTTTAGAAATTGATGATTTAGTTTTCAGTAATTGATGAATTTCAAATAATTTAGATTTACTTTTAGTAATTAATGTATCTATAATTTCCTTTTACAATCAGAAACGCATAACTGTATGGCGAAAGAGCGAAGCGATCCCAAAAGAATCACAACTTTATTCTTGGGGGTTGACGAGTGGAGTGAACAGGGGGTGTAACCCCCTAGTAGTTATTAAATTAGTTATTAACGTGGGAAAGAGAAATTCTATAACTTTTTTAATTCCTTCTATTTTCTTGTTTTCGCTATTACCATCCTTTATTTCGTGTACCCCCCACTAGTACTACGCGTACTCCCACAGGTACGCCTACCATAGGTTTGGAAGCTCTGCTCTAGATGTATCTAAGGACTTTTGAATCACCCTGTATCAATGATACTTCACGAATTTTGCAAAATGGAATACAAAATTCATTATGAGAATTTATATATTTTACAAATTATCTTCCATCTTCACAAACGTACATTCTATGCTTGCTAACCTGAAACAAACAAGTCAAGTAAAATAAAAGTGTATTAAAATGACTTCTTCCCTTAAATGTTCCTAAAGGCTTCCGAATCACCCATAAATATAGTACTGCACAGTAATTTACTAAAAAATTTAGCGTCCTTTGCATATAAATTTGGAAATACATTTTAATGAACTTCGTGATTTTTTTAAACAAAATCGTTCATTCTGGGTTTGGGTGGAAGTGTTTTGTAACTTTTTTAAGTGCATAATTCACATAACTATTCAAAAAAGATTTTATACTTCCTGTTTCAGTGTGAAGTGATTCATCTGTTTCTAAAAGCCGGAACAAAATTTTATTTTTTTCATTGTTTCTAATGAAAGCTTTATATTAGAAGAATGAACCAATAAGAATGAATAAAAAATACTTTTTAACTAATTGGATTTCCAGCTGAGTTAATTTATATCGGCTAGAATCTTGTGTAATTTTAAGGAATCCGAAATTTATTTTGGGGACTGGAGCGGCCTAGTTGTAAGGTCTCGGCTTCAGGGCCGGAAAACTCAAGTTCTGAAACCCGATTCCACTGGAGATCTGCCGTGTGTGTCCTACAGAACAGAACACCGCTTCCTGCCCCTGCGACTATAACCTTTTGGTTATTTAAACAGTGTGGCGGATATGAAGTGGAAGAGACATAGGAAGACGCTCCTTAACTGTCTAGCAAATAAAGGCGAAGGCAGAGAGATGGAGAAGGTTACAAAAATACAAATCTATAATTCTGGTTTAATGTACGAGAAATTAAGAGGCGTATCATATTGTTGCAAAGATGTAATGTCACTTTCCTGCCTCGCTATTTATATAGCTAGCTTATAGTGGGGAGGGAATTTTACAGGGGTAAGTATGGAGTGACGGGCATCGGTAATTCCGGGATCCCTGACCTTGGCGACAAATTTGGCGACCTTGGCGACAAATAGATGATTCCAGAAAATGATACCCTTTTCTCGATATCTGTATTAGGAAAGGGAATATGCTTGAATATACGAGAAAACTCCATGAGACTTCACGACCTGTCTATTTAAGGACCGCGTTTGGATCAGAGGGAGTAGTGTTGATCCACTGGGAACGACTTTAGAGTTTCGTCTGCAGTGCGAGCTGGGAAGCTGTTGAGCCGAGCGCTATTGAAAGTGCTGTTATTGTCGTTATTAGTTATTTGCTGACTGTTTGTGTTGCTAAATATCAAAGTGCTGAACTGTTAATACCTGTGAATTGTTATCTATTTACATTGCTAATACTGCACAACATGAAAAATGTCCTTTAGATGAAAATATGTGTTTCTTGTATATTTTTGGCTGAGAATAACGAATCTATAATTATTTTTTGTTTACTACGCACCATTTTTCCAAAAATTCACATTTTAGCTCCAAAAATCCACAAAAAGCCACATTCGTAAAAAGTGGCCTCCAAGAAAAAAAATTCATTCCTGGCACCAAAAACATATCACATGAACAACTTGTGAATCCGCAATGTGTCTTTTTCTTCTACCATTGAACATTAAACTCGGTTTGATGGATATATTTGTAAAAGCTCTGGACAGAGAAGGAGTGGCTTTCTTGCATCTCAGGAACAAAGTCAAACATTTAAGTGATGCAAAGGTAAAAGAAGGGATGTTTATTGGCCCACAAATTAAAGCAGTCTTTCGTGATGAAGAGTTTTAAAAAAAACTGTCAGAAGCAGAAAAAGCAGCCTGGTTGGCATTCAAATCATTTCCTTGGAAATAAGAAAGCTGAAAACTATGAAGATCTTGTTGGTGACACGTTGAAATGCTTTCGTGTTATAGGTTGTAATATATCATTAAAACTACGCGTTTTGGACTCACATCTGAACTTTCCTCAAAACCTTGGCAGAATTAGTGATGAGCATGGGGAAAGATTTCACCAGTGCATCTCTATGTTTGAAAAGCGTTTCAGTGGACGATGGAATCGAAGTATGCTAGCTTAATATTGCTGGTATGTTATCAGGGATACACAATCAGATGCCTACAAGAAGAAACGGCAAAAAAAAAACATCTTAGTGTCTGAGTTTTCTATAATCAAGCCTCTGTTATATTTTTTGTAACGAATTTGTATAAATATAAGAAGTATGTCTCCTACGAAAACAGTACGTGATGGACCATTTTGGTTTTGATATATGAATCAAGCACCTTTTGTTTATACAGAATCACATAGTTTCATATAAAGTACAGAAAAAAGGTTCAAATTTGTTGTACAGTGTAATCTGTGCATGAACTATTGTTTCCTGTTACCTGTGTACGTGTTTTCCTGCATATTTGTGAACAAACCTCCATTCCCCATTATCTGGCGTGTCGGACTGTTTACACCATACACCCACATAAAGACTTTTGTAACAATATTAAACTATATACAAACAAAAACAGTAAAAATGAAAGTAAAATTTGAAAAAAAATGGGTATGAAATGTACAATAACAACAAAAAAGAGAGAAAAAGAAAAACTAATCAAGTAAAAAAGTCAACAAAAACAATACAATATGCTAGTCTTAAAGCACATGTGGGTCTATTCTGTTGTTTGTTCCTTCCTCCATAAACTAAAAGTTCTTCTGTGTGGAAGTGGAGAATAGTGCACTGTCACTAAAACGAAGAGGCCGCAACAAATTTCCAATATCGGCTTGCATATAAAGAAAAGGCTTGAAGTGGAAGTTGATCATGGATTTATTCCATAAAGCTCTTGAAATTCATTAAGATGGTTTAGCAATCGTTGGATTTTAAGTCGGGAGCCTTTGTTGGAAGCGACGTTGCGGAACCAGATTAGATCTTGTTACTGTGCCGGTTTAGTCATGTGGAAGGATTCAGTCAGAATGCACTCTGTCTCATAACTCAAAGGAGTGCCGTTTGTGTTTACACATAGGCAATTTGTTGTCGAGGCAAGGTTAAACCTTTTCAGGTACGGGGGAAATTTGCCGTGTTCTGTGAAAAACAGGATTTCTCCCCTTTTCAAGCAGCATGAATGAGTCGAGACTCTTGGCAGGATGTTAAATGTTAACCTCCACGTATCTTCATCTTCCCAGTCTAACTGCCAGTCCTCCGTCATTTTTTTTGAAGATTGATTTCAGGAAGGAGACGGTCAAACGTCCTACAGGTAGTGTGGCGCGGAAACTTGGAGAGGGAAGAACCAGCTCATGTGACACCTTCGTCATCTGACAGCGGTTCCAAACGACGAGGTCCGTACCGAAATAAAACTCGTGTTGCTTCAAAACGGAACGTTTATATAACTTATAATAACTTGAATTTCTTTGAAATTTATCTTGGCATTCAGTTTATAAAATGTCAAGTAGTTCTTAATGATTACCATTTGAATCCGTTTCTGATATTTTTAAATTTTCTTACTGGAATGACAACCAGAGAGAAAATAGCCTTTGAATTCACACACGCGGAGATGTGTTAATTTATTGTTTCTCAAATAAACGGAGATCGTTTCTCTTTCCCCATTCTGGGGAAGCAATGGGCAGTTTGAGACTTGAGACAATGAGTAGTTCGAACTTCCAGAAGAAGAAACAAATTCAGATTACTTGGTTAAATCCGTTTATTACTTCTTTATAAAAGTGCCTATTTTTTTAGTAAATCCAGCATTTTTTATCATTGTTTATTTATTTAGAATCTATACTTATAAAAGGCAATGTTTGTGTGCGTGTGTGCGATGTCCAGACGAATCTATAGCACTCACAGCCTTGAAATTTGTCACACAGGTAGTCGTAATGGTTACTCAATGCACCTCGAAGCCGGAATTTTAAAATTTTGCCTAGAAAATTTTTTATTTAATATTTTATGTTGTTTTGGATGATTTTCCGCACTAATTGCTCAATAGCATGGCTTCAGATAATTGTACGAATAAACTAGATACACAAATGATTTCCGTTCTAATAAAGTTAGTTTTTAATCTCTAACGTAATTTACTGAATTTTGAGAAATTTTTAGATAACAGTCAGTTTTTCCATCGAAATTTCATTTTTGTTTTTAAATTTTCTGCATCGGACGTTCAAATAACACTCTTATTTTCAAATTTTTTTCAGATTATAACTAGAACTAGAACAGTTCTGTCGGATTTAAAACAAGAACAGTTAAAATACCTTTTCCCGTTTTTCTTCTAATTAATTTTTTCCTGAATAATTGTACGAAAACAAATAGACACACCATCGAAAAGAGCACACGATTTCCGATCTAATGAGGTTAGTTTTGAATTTTTAACGAAAGTTACTGAATTTTGAGAAATGAAAAAAATAGTCAGTTTTGCAATCCAAATTTTATTTTTGTTTTTAAATTTGCTTCATCCGACGTTCTAATAACACTATTATATTCAAATTTTTTCAGCTTATAATTGGAACGGTTCTGTCGTATTTAAAACAAGAACGGTTAAAATATATTTTCCCGTTTTTTTTAATTGATTTTTTCCTGGTCAGTTGAAAGTTATTTTTCTCTAGCGAGCTTCCTCCCGCGACACTTTTCCGGAACGTTTCTGACAATTTCATTGGCTGACGGTACAGAGCGCAGGTGACGTCATAACCTTCAAATGAATAACTTCGATTATTTTCGGCAGTATCTTAACGTATTTATTCGTCTTGCATACTTTTACTTGAAGTATCTTTCGTTCTGATTTTGTTCTCAAAACTTTTTCATGTCATTGTGGGCGATTTTTTTCAAATTGTTGAAGTCCTACTTCTAAGGGTAACGCCGTGCGCGTACTACTAGTATCTTATATACGCAGAAGTTTTGTGATCTTCGGTCATTGCATTACTCATTTCAATGGAGTTTATCCATATAAATGTTTCAAACATCGTGTTAAGATGAAGCGTGCTATGTGAGAATATTTACTGAAGCCTTTTATATACGTATTTCCTTTATATATTTATAAATAGGGATAAGTATTTGGTATGACTCATAGAAAATTTATAATGAAAGATATTTTCATTGTATTCTCATTCGTATAACATTGTGATATTTGTAATTAATTTTTTTAAAAAGCGTTAGTAAAATTATCCATCCAAAATCATTATTAAAATATTTTTTTAAAGTAATTAATTAAATATAAATATCTTTTGGCCATAAAAGAGATTAATGAAATAAAAAATCTTTTGCACGAATATATATCAAAAAGTAGTAGCAATAGAATGGAAACGTCATTTTGGTCTTCTTACGAATGTCGTCTAGCAAAAAGGAATTAAAAATGTTGAAGAAGAATTCGATGTTCATTATTTTGTGTGATGCTGTTGAACATAGTGCGTAAGTATTTTATGCTAAAAGAAATGTCTGTTTTTTTCTGTGTGAGTCGTGAATAAATGTGCCATTTTGAAAAGAGGGCGACATCCCACTTCATATAATACAGTACGGTATGTAGTTACAGTACAGCGTTAAATTTTTATTCGCATTCCAGATATAGAATTAAACTACTCTACTTGTTGTTTTAACAAAAACACTGTTAAACACATTTCAAAAAATTGATAAGAGTAAAAAACGTTTATACGCAACATAAGCAATTGGACCAAATAATATTAAAGCTATTATTTATTTTTCTAAAATACTTTAAATATTTAGAAGGAAAGTTAATACTTATATGCACTAAAACTCAAGTTGAAAGATGAAACAATTTAAGTTTTTTTCATTATAAGCTCAAGCTAACCTTTGCATGATAACTTGACACTTTAAAATCTGAGAATTTCTCTCAGAAATTATCCGTCATGTATTCATTTATTTCCTATTCATATTCTTTTTATCTAAATCGGTCTAAAATTCTGTATTAATTTGTAATCAATGGTTTTAACCTTTATTTTCTGTTTACATAAAAATCGCATTAAGTCGCATTCTGTTGAATTCTAACCTTTGCATGATGATTTAATGCTTTAAAATCTAAGAATTTCTCTCAGAAAGTCTCCATCGTGTATTCATTTATCTCCTATTCATATTCTTTTTATCGAAATTGGTCTAAAATTCTGTATTAATTTGTAATCAATTGTTTTAACCTTTATTTTCTGCTTACATAAAAATCGCATTAAGTCGCATTCTGTGGAATGCTAACCTTTGCATGATGATTTGATGCTTTAAAATCTAAGAATTTCTCTCAGAAATTCTCTATCATGTATTCATTTATTTTCTATTCATATTCTTTGCAACAAAATCGGTCTAAAATTCTGTATTTATTTGTAATCACCACCACTAATCATCCGACTATGCAAAAAATGTTTTATCAATAATGTTAAGGGCTTAGCTTACGAATCAAATGACCCGAATTAATAACATAATCTGGACTTATTTTTTATTTTGCATATTATTGCATTTTTACAAGAGTATTAGTTCAAAATCAAAGCAAATGAAATCAGTATTGAAATAATTTCGCATTATCTTATAAAGATGGCTGAAAATTACACTCTGTAACAATCAACTTTTTAACTAGTATAGTTACTAAATAGAAAGTGTTAACTTGGGAGAAAAAAATTCTGTAACTTTTTTAATTCCTTATGTTTTCTTGTTTCCGCCATTACCAACTTTGATTTCTCTTGCCCACAACTAACCCTTCGCGTATCCCCAGGGATACGCGTACCACAGGTTGGGAATCTTTGACCTATCACATCACTAATGGTGACCATTGCCAGGGGAATTTCTCTTTATAATAAGTTACCACGGATTTCGCATATCAGATATATCAAACAGAATACCGTTCTTCAACCTTCTTACCCTACAAATCAGATTCTATGGCACCAGATAAGTAAAGTCGCTCAACTGTGACACAAAACTG
>BGPR01001659.1:76845-93428 GCA_013235015.1 Araneus ventricosus | reverse complement strand
ATTTGAATCTGTCAAGAAGGATTTGTACCTTTATAGAAATATATATATATAAAAAACATTGTTATTTCAACATGACACTTCATTATCCTGAGTGTTGGATTGTTTACACCATACACCCACAGAAAGACTTTTTGCAACAATACGTATTTCAAAAGTTTTTCCTAAAAAAAATGTCTTGATTGCCACAGTGAAAAAAAATCCTAAATATTTGAATCTGCAGTTAATAATAATAAAAATTATGAAGTTGTTAAAAAGAAATAATTAAAAGTAATAAAATTAAATAATAATTGACCGACCGTAGCGAGGTCTACGTTTTAACTCAACCATTTAAGCACGTTGTCTGTCTGTAAATTTGTTTGTTACGCGATTACGACCAAGCGCGTTGTTCGATTTCCTTCGAATTTGGTATAAATGTTTCTTTAAGGAATAGAAAATGGTGTATATGTTTTAATACTTATTTTTTTAATCCTTTTTATTTTGAGGCCATTTTACTAATTTCTATGTTTTGGTGAGACAATTCCGAGATTGGCGCCATTAAATTATTTTTGTAATGGCGAGACGTCCAACGTTAATCTTTTAAATTCTGATCAGAGCAAACATTTATTTGCAATTTCATTAATACGATAAAAAGAGATATATATAATGGAAGGTTTTTTTAATATTGACAAAACAGATATTTCACTGCCATAGTGTTAATACTGATGAAACCAAAGATTTCAGAAAATAATTCACATTAATGAAAAAAGAGAGAAATAAAATCATTAGTTTCTCTTGTTGATAGCTGTTTTTCCTGTTTAGTTCCCTCTAAATATTTTTTTCTCTTTTTGTGAAAGGTTTTTCAGGGATTCTTGAAAACGGTTCATATTTATTTCAAAAAGTCGAAAAAGATTATCTGTTATTCGTGTAACGTTTTTTTCAATATGGTAAATTCAATATGGTAAAATTTCTTATTATATTTTTGAAAATTTTTAATTGATTAATAAATTACATTAGCTCTATAATTATGTTGACGCGTTCACTGCCACCAACGCGCTGGCGTGTCCAGTACCTATTATCTAACGGGTCTATTCTGGTACCCCCGGTTGGTTGGGAGACGTCACTTTTTCCGCACGTTAACAACCGGGAAAAGGGCCCCCCCCCACCCACCCGGGGGTACCAGAATAGACCCCTAACTGCATGAACTCTTCTCTACTGTAATTAGGAGATGGCAGAGAACGGGGCATCTAATTAGATAGATGGTTCGAATCTCGGACGTGAATAGTGGCAGCGAATGTGTTAGATGGGTAATTAAAGCTGAACTGAATGGAAGTCAATGAAGTCACAATTACATCTGTAAAAAAGAGTATTAATCAGTACCAATTTTAGTAGCATATTGGGATCGTATCTATATAGTAACAAACAAAAAATTTCGACGGGAGGCTGTCTCTGCGAAACGGCCGCTGGGATTGAGGGGCGTAGACTTACTTACCTTACTCAACTGTGACTTTCTGTGACTAAAGTAGCTCTATGTGACTATTAACTCTAAAGTCTATAGTAACTATTAGTCTAGTGTTGACAAAAATTGTACAACTCAACTGTGACTAAACTATAATTACAAATTCTCAAATTATTTTAGCAAACTTCAATGCCTACATTTCTCTGTTAAATGAAACTAAAAACAACTCTCTCTATGTTATTTCGTTGCGGAACTATAAGCGTTTATACTTAGAACAACGTAATTCAACAATTCTTGAGTAATATTTCGCGTGAACCTCAGATCGACCACTGAATTGCCTTAGTCTGCGTGCGCGCGCATCGGTCGCTGTGATGTCATCAAAAGTTTTAGTGATTTTAACCAACTTTGTAGCTCTCCTGTGACTAAACCTTATCCCAAATTCTAAAATTCTTTTTGCAATCTTCAATTTCTACCGTTCTCTGTTCAATGAAACCAAAACCAACTCTCCATGTTATTTGGTTGCGGAGCTATAAGCGTTTAACTTTAGCGCGAACCACTATGGAGAGACGTAAGTCTACGTCAAAAGAACAATAAAGTGGGTTGTAACAAATGACATATAAACACAAAAAGAAAAATGAACTTAACAATTTAATGAAATGGGTTCTAAAGTGAATTAAAGGGCTTTTCAATTTGAAAAGTGTTGCCAGATGTCAAAGGCAAGTGAACTAATTCATTTCGAAAGACTTATATATAGGATACAGTTTTTAAACTTTTCCATTAATTAAAAGAAATTTAAATTAAATTTACAATATTTAGTTTCCAATATTGAGCTCAGTACACATTATTTGCAATAAATGAATTTCTTATGTAAATTATTGAAGCAGCAAAATTAGTTTCCTATCTTCTACAGTCTATGATATTTATTCCAAACGTGTTCTTTTTTTGGCATTAATATTCCAAAGCAGCACGTTTCTAATTTCCTGTATTCAGCATCTGTTTAAAGTAATCAAAAATAATGAATTAGTTAAAAAATAATAAGTGCAAACATAATTCAACCATCACGAAGACTTACACTAGTGTCCACAAGTTACATTACAAACACAAAACAAGTAGTATCTCGGATAATGCACCCGTTGGTGTGGCGTGGAAGTTTGGAGAGGGGGTGCTAGCTCAGGTGTCATCCTCGTCTTCTGACCGTCGTTCAAAATTACGAGGTCCGTCCCAAAATTGCCCTCGTGTTGCTTCAAAACGGGACGTTAATATAACTAAACTAAACTCGGATAATGCAGTGAAACCTCGCATAACGAGCTTAATTCGTTCCAGATACTTACTCGTTATGCGAAACGCTTGTTGGAAGAAACAATTTTTCCCATATAAATTAATGTAAAATGCGATCATGCGTTCCCTGCCTAAAAATACTCAAAAAATTCTATGTATAGCGTTTATTGAATTTAAATTATATATGAGATCGTTAAGGAGCCTGAATCATCTTCATCACATCTTATATGCAGAATCAACCAGCAAGGAATTCGGAGAGGAGCCTGAATCATCTTCATCTCATCTTATACGCAGAATCAACCAGCAAAGAATGCGGAGAGGAGCCTGAATCATCTTCATCTCATCTTATATGCAGAATCAACCAGCAAGGAATGCGGAGGGCCTGAATCATCTTCATCTCATCTTATTGCGAATCAACCAGCAAGAATGCGGAGAGGAGCCTGAATCATCTTCATCTCATCTTATTACAGAATCAACCAGGAAGAATGCGGAGAGGAGCTAAGAATCATCTTCATCTCATCTTATATGCAGAATCAACCAGCAAGGAATGCGGAGAGGAGCCTGAATCATCTTCATCTCATCTTATATGCAGAATCAACCAGCAAGGAATGCGGAGAGGATTTTCAGAAATGAAAAGCGGAATGAGTGCTAAACACGGACTGGTGCATCTGTTCTGTTATCCTTATTAGACAAATAAGTCAATTACGTTACATCATTGACTCAAATACGGCACTCAACTCGTTATGTCACTCAAATACGTCACATCATTTGTGACGTAGCGTTTCAACAACTGTAAATGTACGGCCGAAAAATAGTTTTTAAAATTATATTATGTCAGTCATATTATAAGTCATGTTAAAGTCATATTATGTTTTCATTGTCTATTATGAATTTAATCATGTTTATTCTTCTTTTTCTTGAATTCGGATTCTCAAGAACTCTTTGGTACCGCAGACTTTCCAGTGAGGTAGAAGGTTTCCTAATACGCCAAGAGAGAGTCAATGGGCAAGATGTCGCATAGTTGTATCAATAAATGTATATTTAGCTACTATAATTTTTAAATGCCGATATTTGTGAAATATTTCAATCACTTATTGTGTTGCATTAACTTCTAATGATTCCTAATGAGATCATACCATATTAAACTTCTGCTGTACTTGACTCCCAATCACTTTGAATTTTAATTTTAAAAATTTGTATATTTTTTTTGTTTTTGAACTTTTATCCTAGGCCCAAAATGAGTGCATTTCACAAATTTCAGAATTTTATAATGAATAATAAGGGTCTTGGGACTGACAGGGTTAAATCTTACACACGCATGCCCAGTATTATGAGACATTTAACACTAAAATAGCACAAGAAAAAGAAATAAACTTTTTTCAGATAATTTAAATAAGACTAAAAATGGACATAAAATGGCTACTGATATTTTTAAAATCATCCCGTAATAAAGATTGTGATCACTTACAACAAATCTTCATGCTCAAAAAGATGTTCATCATCAACGCTTGTGGCAACAAATCATATTTTTAGCAGCAATGATTTTGAATCATGGAAGGCTTTGTGAGAGGTTGTTCAGTCCCTCTTCCTAAAGTATCCGAAATATGTTGTATGAGATTAAGTGCCGGTGATCTGGACGGCCACATGATTCGGGTAATACGCTGTTCCTCAAGAAAATCATCCTTAAGCTGAGCTCTGAGTGGCCTTCCCTTGTGGGCCTCAAAAAATAAAATTATCGCCAAAGCTCCTCTGAAAAGACTCACATAAGGTTCAAGAACCTCGTCTTTTTACCGCCTCACAGAAACTGCATGAAAGACATGTGTACGGCCGTTCAATATGATTTCTTCGCACACAAGGACTGCAATTTCACCGAAGTGGAGTATTCTCCTTATGTCGGGGGGACAATTGCAGGCACCGGTTATTTCCAGATGAAGGTTCGTCGATTGACTCTTTAGTGTGGAAGACATGACGCCAATCTTGCTGTGTCCAAGCATGGTGTTTCTCTCGCCAACCAGCGGAAGTGACCTCCCAAACACATTCTCGCATGCGAATAACAGGTGTGGGGGGAAAAAACACCGCGCGCCGGAAAACATGCGGTATTCCCTAAGGTGGGGAAAACACTTGCTTCAGCGTTTGCAGCTTATTTTTTGCGTAGAATGGAGAAAAAACCGAATAGGTACTTTCAACGCCTTTTTTTAACCGATTTAAACGAAAATGGAGACAAATCTACAATTATCTACATACGAAATTTCATTTATCTAAGTAATTTTTTTAAGAAGTTATGGCGTTCAAAAGTATGCGATACATATATTATACAGACCGACGGACGGTCAGCCCTTTGACGGATTTGGCCCAAAATTTTACACAGACCTACATTTCTGATGAAAAAATTGTGTACCAAATTTTAGCCATCTAGCTATTTAAGTTTTTAAGTTATAGAGTTCACATGAACGCGGACATACATACAGACAGATTTCCGCCAGACGAATTTCGTCCAAAATTTGATAGAAACCTACAAATTATGTGTATCACATACCAAATTTCATCCTCGTAGCTCTAATAGTTTTTGAGTTATCATGTTCACAGGCAGAGAGACATAATTCCAAAATTGTGTTTTTCGGACTCAGGGGGTCTGAAACGTGGAGATTCGTTAAAATCTCGAGTTCGAATTTTTTAACGATTACAATACTTTCTCTTTGTATACTTCGTATACGAGAAAGTAAAAACGCGGGCTCTCTTCTTCTATGTGTTGAGGGAAACGGATATCATTGGTCACGCAGAAAAGACACTGCAGTGTCCGGGTCTAGCAAATCAATTAAAAAGCAGATTGAAAGCAATTATTAGAAAGATTGAATCAGTCTTGCTCATCTCATGTAATCTGATAAAATTTTCAGCTTTATTGTTTTTCACAATTTATTTTGTTTTCCCTATGCACATGGAGAAATTTTAATTTCCCTAAACGCTTTTTGATAGTTGTTTAGCATTTGTTTTTCCGTGTGGCTTAGAATTACCCAGCGACCTTTTCATATTTTCCTCTTCGACTTTTAAAACACTCTAAGCCCATTGAAAAATATTACTAATGTCCCAACAGAAAACAGACCAATGATTTTATATTGAAACAATTTTCGTCCATAAAATTTAGGTCTAATTGTTAAGGCAACTTAAATTAGAATATACTCAATACTAAAATGTATTGATCAGCATCCGCTTAAAACATTGTCGACCGGCAATTATTTTGTAATTGAATGTGGAAGTAAAACAAATTAACTCGTGATCGGTCAACAATGTTTGGGCATTAAAACACGAGTTAACTCGTGACAGGTGAAAAAGTGTTAGTATGTATAGTATGTTGTTGATAATCTAACAGCTTAGGAAGCTTAGCAGATGAATCTGGACGGTATCTGCGTACTACGAAAATGTCATTGTTCATCAATGAAATGTGAAAATTTTATTCAATACATAACAAACAGAAAACAGCACAAGCAAGAGAGAAAGCACACGAAAAGGTTGGCAAATCTTCTAAATTTCGTTAATTTTTGCAGATAAGTAAGATAAATTTAATTATTAAATACAAACAATTACATTAGGCTTAAATTTGGAATGCTAATTTATATTAGATAGCTTTAAGGAGACATACGCCCTTTAAACTTCCGAAAAATGAGTAAAAAGCTGTCAAATTCGAAACATTATATCTCTAAAACAAAACACTTGAAAAACTAACTTTTTTTCCTAGAAAAATATCTGTGCTTTCTGTTATTTTACTCACATTTTCAAATCTTAATATTGATATGTATTTATTTGAGAGTGTAATAAATATGGGTAAAATTTTTAGAGAAAATTGAGATAATCACCTTGCGCGCATGATTACGGATAAAATGTTGGCCCAAACAAAATATTTAGGGTATCTAAGTAATCCAAACAGTTTTCTTAACAAACTGAACCTCAATTTATTAACATTTAAATTTAATTTCTTTTTTATATACCAATTTAAAATAAAATTGTTAGAAACTGTTAAAATTTCAACATTTCTAAACCCCCCGAAAACGTCTTTGGAGGAAATATGTACAAAACTGTGGTTCAATTTGTATAACATAGCACAATACATATTCAGTAAAAATTATATGTAAAAATATTCAATAGTTAATGAGATGTCGTGCGCTCAATATCAAAAAAACAGATTTTGAGATGTAGCGCTTTAAAGATATGGCCATATTAATGCTTACTTTGAATAGCCGATACATTTTCCTTCATAACTTTCGTAATTATGGGGGTTTTTTAACTTGTGTTCTTTTAAATTGTTTAGAGAAACAGGGGAATAACATATATATTTTTCATAAAATCGAAAATTTTCAAGGTTTAACAGTCGTATGTTCCCTTAATAATGCTAACGAATACAAATGATTCTGATATAAACATAAAAAATTTTAAATATAGTGTACAAAGTTTTAGATATAATGGAAATACGGAAAAAACGAATTTTAATTTACGAACTTGAATTATATAATGAATCTTTTGCATCTGGAACTACTAGATAAGATACATTTAACAAATTAATTGCAAATGATTTATGAGAAAATTTCTTAACTGTCTTTAGCTTAAGCATTCTTTAAGATGAAAGCAGTTAGTTGGTACTCAATAACTTAGAATTTATACATGGGATTAAAGATACATTTTATTCACTTTATTTGAGCTCCGAAATACATTTTACATTCTTCCTAAACTTTCCCCGCAATATTTCAAAAATTCCAAACAAGCTTTCCTTTTGCAAGAAGCAATTCTCGTCCAGTAAGGCTTAGTTATATTTCATAATGCGAAGAATTCCAGCGTGCCTCTTCTACTAATCCATCCCAACCCAGAAAAGGTGAACAAATTTCATCGCAAGCATGTCGAACACAAAACATTCGGAACAAACAATATATTACACTTAAGTAAACGAGACATGCGAGTGGTAGACGATGCTACAACCCGGTTAATAAGCGGCCTGATAAATGCTACTGATGATCCAACAGCATAAATTTCCCCTCCACCCCCCCTCTCCCCGCGCATAAAGCAAATGAGAACATGCTTCTCAAAAAAAGGACCCAAGAACCCTTCCCATTAATCTAATGGAGAAAAACCGCTGAAATTCCATTGTGTTCGCACTAACCATTTCCAAGAACTACAAAGCTCATTTCGCTCCTCCCTTTGTGTTTTGACGTTGCTATGCCAAAAAATTCCTCTTCCCCTGCCTTTTCCACCCCTGGACGAGAAAAAAATCGTCTGTTTGGTGGTGCTCTTTCTTTTCAATACCCGCTCACGTTCGCTATTCAGCAATATATAGGATGAGAGATCGAAATCATTCGAGTTATTCTTTATTTTTTAGATGTGTGTGCTCTCCCTTGCCTTTTCATGTCCCTCCCCGTTCTTTTCAATGCATTTTTTTGTCATTTATTTTACTTTATGTACTTTTACAGCTATGAAAAAAATTCCAGTATTGGTTTTTCGAAGGGAAAGGGCAAGAATTCATATTGGTGTGTTGAACCTGTCATTTCTAAACATAGTCTGAAGTTTTAGCGAAAGTTTCATGTGCACTTTGGATATGATAGTATTTGTATTTGATCTATAACAAAAGTTACGATCTTACAGTTATTACAGCATCCAATATATAGCCAGATATGTGGATTTAAGCAGCTTCGTTCTGGTTTCGCCATCTCAGTTATTAGTATAACTTAAAATTATTTCAATTATTAGGATTTTGAATTGTCCCAGTTGTTAACAAACATCTAAATTGCAGTTTCGGTTATACTCTTCGGTTGTTTCAGTTATCAACATGATTACAATTTATCTCAGTTTAACAGATTGACTTCAAATAATAAATAAATCTTTAGAATTTAATTATATACGTATTAAAAAAGAGAGAAGATAAATTTAAAAACTAAAATTTATTAGAACAAATTGCAGGTTAGCATTTGTCAGCATGGATTTTGATAGATACTTATTTAGATTTTAATATAGGTTATCGTATTCATTAAAACACTTAATATAACATTTGAAAAAATATTTTATTTGAGGTTTCCACATGCGGGGAACGTACAAACTTTACAAATTGTCGATAGCCAAGAGTTTCATAGCCAAGAGACTTGGAACGATAATTTATAATAAGCAAGTTCGAAACCCTTCGAAATCTATAAACCGTAGAACAGGTGGCGTTGACATAAATTATTTGAATGATGATAGTTATAGTTTATATAACATCTTACTAATTCTAATGAAATATAAATACCATTAGTGTTCTTTAATGGTACTGTTATCTACAGTGTGATTCCAAATTTATTGGACAAACTTTGCAGGTAGGTCAGGCGAACAGAAACAAGTCATTTTTACAATAAAACATAAGGTTTGCCAGTGAATTAAGTAAAAAAACCGGATACACCAGATAAAGCATTAATAGTTTAATGGAGTACAAATTTACAGCAGCACAACAACACAGTTGCATGTGTAAAAACGTAATGCACGCTGAACGCTCGTAACCGAAGAACACTTAGCAGATTCCAACACAAAAACTCTTCTCCTGCATTGCCGCCATCTTGAACAGTGCCGCTACAGGCCTGCCATCTAGCGAGCCACGAGGTGGGCTTTTAAACTTGGGGAATACATGTATCTTATCATGTATTACGCTTCATTGTAGGTCGTATACCTATCAATTCACAGGGTTTTGAAACCCGATGAATCATTTAGGCTAACCCTGTATTTTAGATGTCCTGAATCCGAAAAACCCATTTTTGGAATTGCGTCGGTATACCTGTGAGCACAGTAACTAAAATTCGCAGCAAGCTGAGTTCATAAAGTTTGATATCTGATATTCAATCTATTTCTATCGAATTATGGACGAAATCCATTAAAGCTAAATTAACTCTCCGTGAGCAAGTGAATACGATTACTCGAAATCAGAATAAGCCAGATGGGAGAAATTTGACATCTGGTTTCATCACCAGCATTGTCGATATGCATCAAATTTTAGACAGTTTCATGAATATAAACAGCACAAGTCTTACGCGGCGTGATAGATATGATGGAAAGTAGGACGCAGTGTCAACAAGAAACCTTTGGATAATTTAAAATCAGTGTTCAAAGGACTTTGCCGTCCGGTGCTAAACACGATTCGGGTGTTGTTTTTTCTGTATGCCTCACCTACCACCTTCCTCTCCCCCAATTTTATCTTATGATTTTAGAATAACCCTATGTATGCCATTAAAGTTTATTAAACCATCTTCTGCCATTTTCCTTTTGGGGGGCGCTTGTTTTCTTTATCATTTTCATCTAAACTGTGCAATTTTCAGATTTGATCGTTTCATTTGAATGTTGAGCTGACTTCCATAAAAGGTACAAATTGAATAAAAACTATTTTTCTAATTAGAAGGATAATTAATTCTAATTAAAATAATTATTCATTTCTAATTTTAAAAATTCAGTAATAACGTTTTATTTCATATTTGATTCATGCTATCATATTTAGGTAAATTGTTTTCTGAAAAAGAGAAATAATAGAGTTTTAGCATATAATGGTTTAAGAGCAAACATTTATATTCTCAATCAGTTAACTGGCATATATCGGATGTTTGACAGATAAAACACTACTACACATTTGTTTATCGAATTAATACTTAGCATAAAATAAATATTGATGCCATTTGGGGTTCTTAGGTGATATGAAATATTACAAACTAAATATGGCCCAAAAGAGATTGTGAACGCGTTTGGGGTTTATAGTTTGAACTATACTTAAACGGTACTTTAATTAATTATAAACTGCAACTTTTAAACTTTTAACTGAAACCGTGCCGATTGATAAGGGTTCGGTGTATTCCATCCAGAAATGACTTTGCTGAAAGCTCATTCCGGGATAATTAACATGACATAGGTGGTTTCAAAATTACAATAACAAGAAATTTATAATAAAAAAAATGTACACATAAATGCCTTGAGAAAACTTAAAGTAGACACGTCTTTTCTATTAAATATATTATGATTTTTTTGAGATGGGGAGTCAAGGGGCATTTGTCAAATTCACTTTCTTTCCATTCTTTACAAAATTCAGAAACTATGGCAAAGTTTCTAACATTTAAACGGCCTAATATTCCTTCGACTATGCCAAGCTTCATCTTTTCTTCTTCTTCGGAGAAAAGAAAACACGCTGCATTTCGACGAAATGTACTGATCGACGACATTAGTTGTCGACAAAGTTATTGTCAAGGTTGAAGACCACTTGATTGATAACGAATTTACAATATATTACACAAGACATAACCTCATAAGGCTGTGGAGACAAGCACATATTTTCTACTGTTTCCCAGCTAGACATTTAAAGTATTAAACGCTGGGTATATACTATTATTAAAAACATTGGATGCGAAAGTAAAATACTTCCAAGTCTTTTACCGTCCTTTCCTTAAATCGTATATAAACGAAGTCAAATTTCTATAAATAAACTCAACACCAAAAAATAATTTGTTCTTGTGAAAATGGGTAAAGATTTGAAAAAGTGTAAGAAGTTCTTATTTAAACTATTTGACAAAAAAAATCGTTGCAAGTGCTTGTCAAATATATTATTCTTAATTAAGTACATTTTTCAGAATTTAATAAATGTTTATTACGGTATATATATATTCCATAGTTTCATTAACTTATTTAATGGAACAAAGTACATTAGCTGATCTCGAATTAAAATTATTTAATAAGTGAACTGTAGCGTGTATTATCTATTTATTATTTTTGATATTTTAAACGAAAATCTTCCTTCAAAATAGTACACAAATTCTTTCTGCAAAAAATATTTAAAAATATGAATGACAATTATTTTACGGAGTATGTTTCAATTCGTTTATTATCTCAAATTAGCAGTCTATTTTTTTTTTTGAAAAGTAGCTAATTATCTACTTGCTTTAAATAAATCTTCTGACAAATTCCAACAACTTTTGTTGAAGGTACGCTGAATTTATTTTTCTGAAAGTGTAATCTATGCATGGATGACTAAATAGTTATCTTCTCATTTGGGACAATTTTTCATAACTGATAATTGTGTATTTTCAGTATAAAACTCTTCAATGGAACTGTATATTTGAATTTAATAAGTTTACATTAATATATTCAGCAGTAACACGGTGAAAAAATTCGTACTTCAGAAACATTTAGCAAACTAATTATTCAATTCTCTATGCATGTGTTTGGAAAAATATCAAGCCAAAACATTTTCGTAAAAATAATTTTATTTTTCGCAACAAATCGGTAGCAGTATGCCTTATTCACAAGCTATTTATCACAGGTATTTGCAATAAAAGAAAACTTTAATTTATTATTTTGTGAAAACATAATTGGATTATGAATTAAAGTTTTGAAGTATACTTTATTTTTTTAATTAAATCAAATCATTGTAAATCGAAGCAAGTTATTTTTAAAAAACACATTTGATTAAGACTGGAAAAAAATCTCTATTGAAATCAGTTTTTCCCTTTATCATGCGTTTAATTAAATTTATTTACCTTTTCAAGAAAATGCTGCTAAAGTTCAAATTTCTCACAGTAAAGAATAAAGAATATTGGATAAAATGTGTGATCTATATCGATAACTATATTCTTTTCACAAATTTTATTATATCAATCTCTTAATGTATATGAGAAGATTATTTTTAACTCTTTGACAATATGTACGGAATTGAGAATATTACCAAATGAATATTATTTTATTACCTCTTAAAATTTTTAATTTGTAACAAATGAATATAACAAACAAGATTTTCCGATCTCATTTTATATATTGGTGACGAATATTACTTATTTACTTTAAATATATATGCTTTCGTATAATTCAAGATTTAAATATTTTATTTTCAAAATTTTTAATATTATGTTTTTTTAACAAAAATGGTGACTTTGAATAAACGTTTTCAAATGTTCCTAAATAGTCTTTCAAATAAATCTTCGAAATTAAATATTTGCTTTAATGTCTTTATAGAATGAACTGAGACATCTGCATATAAGCAAATATGTAATTTCTTTAAATGATAGAGTGTTCATAAATTATTGAACCCATTTCAAATATTAATAAAAAACTAATAATGTTACAACTGCGTTTTCTCAAATTAGAGAGCAAATAAAATGGCATACCAGTAAGGCTTTCTAAATTTGATACAGCGAGAGATTTCCATACACAATGCCTACCAATCAGCAGAAGCCGATGTGCGTTTTCTGGTTTCTTTCTTTAGTGTTTCTTGAATATCTCGAAAACTATTGAGTTTTCTAATTACAATAGATTCAACAAATTACGAGCGTAAACTTCCCTACAGAAACATGCTTTAATTTTTCTTGTAGCTTTAACAGTTTCAAAGATAATGGCTCTCAAAAATGGAAGATGTCCAATAATTTACGACCCCCTAAACCACTGTAACGGAGCATACCTGAAAAACTTTTTAAATGTGCTCTCTTTTAAAAAAAATAGTTAGTTGTAACATTATTAGTTTTTTTAATTATTATTATTAATTTTTGAAATGGGTCTAATAATTTATGGCCAGCCTGCATTTAAAATGGCCTGATCTAATGCTTTAAGGCCTTGTCAATTATACTTAAAAATATTTATTTCATGAAAAGTTATTTTAAGTACCATTAAGCAATGAATTTTAAAATCAATTCAGGTTCTATATTAATCCGCCAACTGCAGAATTTTTTAATCGTAATTTAAATGAATGGTAAGAAATATTAAATAACAATTTTGAAACTAAACGAATTGCTATTTACACGCAACGACATAACAGTCAAATGTAATTCAGCTCTATAATGATAACGCATTTTTGACCGGGTTTTTTTGTAAAAACTGATGCGTGTGCCGGCGATTTTTCCTAAAAGTGAATAAGAAAGAATTCGCATATGATGGTTTATAGGCAACTTCAACTTACGACGTCTTTCCACAAACTGAGAGTTTCTCAATAATATATTTACTGTTAGAATTGTTGTTGAAAATGCATGAGTACACCATTTCGTAAACAACTGAAAATAAAACGAAAACAAACGATAAATGAACAATAACCACAATTAAAATGTAGAATGCTCAGTCAATTAGGATCGGTTATGGACAGACGGCATATGACGTTCCCGGTCAACAACGTATGGTTTTCAAATACGTCCTATGACGTTCCCGGTCAACAACGTATGGTTGTCAAAAGACGTCCTATGACGTTTCCGGTCAATAACGTATGGTTATCAAAAGACGTCATATGACATCTCCGATCAATAATGTGATAAGATATCAATGTAATAGCCCGTCTTAATCGCGGGATACGTAGTTGACAGGTTAAAACAAAGAACGACATCGTATCCCAAAACGAGATCTTCTATAAAATTCAGAGAATGGTTTTATTAACAATAACCGAAAACCGAGTTACCCGCGTCCTAACGTAGCGTTCGGGGTCCTTGGAGAACGATCGCTGAAACAGCTCGGAGGTCAGAGTACTAACGTCCATGTCATGCCCCCTGCCGAAGCAGGTATGTATCGTCATCGGTGAATGGTAACTCAGTCTCAACCAATACTGTACCCACTCTCCAGAGCGAGAACCTGCTTACTTATCCGGCGACTTCTCATCCACATACTCGACGTGCCTCTAGATGGGTTTAGTTTAAGTTTAGTTTAGTCAGATTAATCTCCCCTTTCTGAAGCAAAACGAAGGTTATATTGACCCCCGGCCAATTTTGAGCAGCGGTCAGATAACGAGGACGACACCTGAGCTGGCACCCCCTCCGCACAACACCAACCAGAAATATTCCTAGCCGGGCAGTATTCCCCAGTAAGGGCACTCCGCTCTCTGGCGGCGGATATCTTCAACACCAGTTTCAGAAATTGATCTCAAGGTATGGCATGTGCTTCAATTCCGGCGGTTCTTGTGTTGAGAGATAGCTGAAAGAGTGCTTCATCTGTTTCGATAAATACTCCCAGGTAATCATATTTTGTGTCTCTTTACGACATCCTGGAAATTTACTTTCTGGACGAACCAAATACATTAAAAGATGTTTAATTTTTGGCTGCATCTTTATCATCGCGTTGTCTTTACATCCGCATTTTTTACCTGATATTTTAAACTGATTCTGAGTTCATGGAGTGTATAGGTTAGTGATGATGTGCAATGTGAAATTCTTTCCCTACATCGCAACTAATAACCATTGACCAACATGTGTAAGACAGTGTATGTGAACTTGTTGCATGCTAAATTTACCATCGAGAATCCAAGGTTCTTATGCTGCTGTGGCGTGGATGTTTAAAGAGTGGGCTCCTTCTTCAGTGTCATCATCGTCATCTGATCACAATTCAAATTTATTGTGATGTCCATACCAAAATTGCTCTCTTTTAGTTTCAAATTGGGTCGTTAATTTTAAACTAAACCAGTTCTTAGGAAATTTGCATATAGGCATCGTGCATCTCTTCAGCTTCGGGCAAATGGGCAAGCAAAGAGAGTTCTTTAATTTTACCTTATATTTCTTTTTAAAAATAATTAAAGCGAATTAATTGTTAATTCAACCAGCATTATACCACCTCAAAATGATAATACATGCTCTAACAGTGTATGAATCTACAGATATCTGACTCTTTTGTTGATTGGTCCACTTGAGTTCAGTCGATGCATGCGACGGTCCCCCGAGTGTAGTGCATGTTATTTGACCTTAATCTTCCAATAATGGATAGGTTGATCATTAAAATATCATAGCTTCTATTTTATCACAGCACAAGTACATTTTTGAATTCAAATAGAAGTAATTACAAATAAAATCCACATGTAATGTTTTTGATATTTTTGTTTGTATTGTTAGAAAGCTATAAAGTTATTTCCCTGAGATGCTAATCTTGGCGACAAACTTGGCGAAACATTTGGCGACCATTTTGGCAACTTGGCGATAAAGTTGAAGACTTTGGCGAAAATGCTGGTGACCTGGCTACAAAGTTGGTGCCCTTGGCGACAAATTTGCACAAATATTGGCGACTTTAGCGACAAAAGGAATTTTCTAGAAAGACCTCGAACTGCCAACGTATTTCTACTGGCTTCATGAACTTTCTGGAGATTACGTCACTTCCTACGTAATGTCGTCAATTCCTGTTGAAAAAGTATAAAAGCCTGCTCTCAAGCCAAGAGAATTGGGATTTTGATCATTAGTGAACGATGGTGAGCTGAAAAGACATTTACTGCTATTTGAAAGTGCTGTGTTTGAGATTTATTGGTAATCTCTGTTGTGAATTTTTAGAAGTGCTGTTTTAATACTTGTGTTACGTTTGTTTTCTTAGAGCATTTGTAAAATAAAGAGTTTTTTTAATCTTGCTTATTGGACTGCATTCACGTACACCCACCAGACGATTTTGTCAATATATTTATTTATTTTTCCTTATTGCTGAATGAAGTTTATAATATTTTATATTTTCAATGCTAATAAAAATGTAAAAAGTTAAAAAAGCAAACAACCAAATCATATACACGTGAAAGCAAAAAAAAGCCAAAACACGCCGGAAACGATTGAAGACAACAATAGTACATTGTATCCAGAGCGCGCGTAATGCTGCTGTAAGCAAAACCAAGAAACAAAAGCAGACAAAACCCTTGATAACGTCTGCAAGGCCGGATTCTTTTCTATTTTTCCCAGCAGTACCTTTAATACAAATTGCTAGTTTTCCTTTTCATATATTTTTTTTTCAGTTGATAATGTCATAATACCTATAACCTGAAAGAGTTCGAGAGTTATCTACGAAAACTTTCATTTACAACAAACTGCACCTAATTTTTTTAAAATTGTCTTAAACAGTCAAGACATCATATCTTTAAAAGGCGTGTGTTGTAATTATAAAAATATTTTTAAGTAAT
>BGPR01001659.1:65857-76835 GCA_013235015.1 Araneus ventricosus | reverse complement strand
AAAGGCGTGTGTTGTAATTATAAAAATATTTTTAAGTAATTAAGAATGTAATAAACTCTTTAACTAAGATTTTTGAAAGCGGAGGTCAGACAATTCGAATTTCACATACGTATATAATTATTAATTGAGGGAAATGTCAACTGGAGAATAAATATGGAAAATTTCAAATGGTATCGAATTAATGTATAACAAATGTCAAGTCAATGTATAATCGCTCAATATATGCTGAACGGTAAGTTAATATATTTTGCACACGTTATCACAGATTATTTGTTGGATGTTCGTGTTCTTAACGTTGGAGAATAGATTTTATTATTCCATAAGCCAAGAAACAAAAGAATTCAAAACCTTTCGCCTACGTCCTATCATACTGCACGAATCTATTCAAACATAATAAAAATGTAAACACATGAATGGACATTCTTGCATTAGTCATGCAAAACAAGACACCTGAAGCTTTCCTCAAAAAAATCTCTCGTAAAGAATGGCCGTTCAAAGAAACGTTTCTCAACTTGCAGCTCTACGTGCAAAACGAGATTCTTCTCCATTGAGACTTCAGACGGAGAGAATTTGACTGGAACCCATTCCAATTCGAAAATGATTCATGGGCGCGGGAAAATCCTTCCTTCTCTCCTTTAAGTTCTCCGGAGATATGATGGATGTGGGACTCCCCTGCGAAAGCCCTCCGAACAAATCTAAGCCAGAAGAAGTTAGTTCAGTCGGAAGACTTATTGATTGAATTTGTGTTCTCCTCCAGGACAAGGGAGACATATTTTGAGACACGCTCGTATGGCTTCCTAATTGTCACATTACGAATGAGTCCGTCGATTTTCTGCGTCGAAGCAGGACAGGAACAGGGACAATGGAGCTGATTGGGAAAGAATTAGAATTGTCCGCTTTTAAAATTACTGGTTAAACAAACTTTCCGAATCCCTACTGTAAACATTGGAAGAGAGTGTTGGTAGCTATTTTTGGAATGCTGTTTTCGTGAAATGTTATTTATGACAGCTCTAACTTTATTTGTTGTCTCCAGGCTATTTTAGAACGTAATTCTTTTAACAATGGAGAATGGGAAAAATAGCTAAATAGACATATGATAAATAGACATAGAATATGTATCATGCATCATCTCAGTATTCACTATTTTATAAGCAGTAAACAATTTTTTTTTTGTATATGCTTATGTTTATGTTTGGTGATATCCTTTTCCAAAAGCTGTGATTTACTCCTTGCCATACGATTTTATTTAAACTCCTAATTAGATGGCACCACCCATATGGATATTTCTTATTATTTCAAACTATTTAAGATTGTAAACGGATGCTTGAGACATTTAAACGTGATTTTTGTGTTCAAAATTAATTGTTAAATTGACTTAAATACGGATTTAAATAGCAAAAATTCTGTAATTCTATGCACGTGTCAGACACGTTGTTGTAGGTTAAGGAGTTAACTTTCGCAGATGTTTAGTTTAGAGTTCAGCTCAGTTTGTAGAAAGGTACTATAGAAGTAACTGCTATACTGTTCAGCAACGGATTCCGTGACTACCACTTTTGGACGATTTTACACCGGAAAGGGGTGTCAGGCAATGAGTCATATGAGCGCATTTCCGGAGTTCTTGGTTAGATCAAGCTCAGTAAAATGTAAACATCACCCTTCCATTCTTCATTTTCCCCCTATTTTGATGAAAATAACTCCGCCCGGCGCATGCGCAAAAGCCCTGAGGGCTTCCGAATCCGTTGCTAAACAATATATATTTTAATGCTGTTGCATCATTCTTTTTCATAACTGTTTAATAGTTATCAAAACGCTTGACTAAAATTTATTTTTAAACGATTTTACTTAACTTGAATCATTTTACGTTTGTAAAAGAGGGAATTTTGCGAGGGATTTTTCGCTCGCCTCTGATGTGATTACTTCGGATTGAAATCTTGAACTCTTGTGTATTCGTATTGACAATATGCTATTTTAATATTTTCAGAACTTAAATATTAGTTAATCATTAATAATTCAATTAAATTTTGATTCAGAATGAATGGAGCCTCCACAAAGTGAATACGAGAAACAATAGACCTCAAGGTTGAAAGGAAGAAAATTATTTAAAAAACATTTTTAATGTTTAGTACCCTAATAAATGTGTGTTTTTTAAACCTTTTAAATTAAATTTATAATTAAAACTCTGGCAACAAAACCTTAGACATAAGCATCGCCACTATGATAAAACTACAAAAATGTTTTCAAATTAATTTCCACATTCGGCTTTGATTATTCAATAGCTGTTGGAATTGCAACTGTTTATCATGGGAACAATAAAAAAAATACAATTGCCTCTAGTGAATTGTTCACAGTTGTTTCTCATATCGCATTTGGGATACTTTCTTCCAGGGACCCATTTTTGAACCGTACTATGGATCAGTATGATCGGCAGGTATAGTTTAGTTCAGTTATATTAACGTCCCGTTTTGAAGCAACACGCGAGCTATTTTGGGACTTGTAATTTTAAACCGCGGTCAGGTGAGGAGGACGACACTTGAGCTGACACTCTCTATCAAAATTTCTACACCACACTGGCGGGAAGACGTTTGACCATTATGTGTGATTTAGACTGCAGCAGGCCCCCAACACGGTGGATCTTCAGTAGAATCGGGTATCGGTCTTGGGAGCCTCCGGCCCAGAAGCTGAACCGCGGTAAACAGTATGATAAGAACAATGCCTTAAAGGATAACTTCAAGTAAGAAGAGTAAGAAGATCGAATAGTTTGCAATTGTCTCAACTCTCTGAATCCGGCTAGAGTGAGAATTCCAGTACCTCAAAAACTGAAGTAAATTTTCGTTCACGAAACCAGAATGAAATCTTCCTTTCTTTAGAGAAATTTCAGGAGGACGGCACTCAAGTTTGGGCGATCAATTGTCAACAAAGGAAGGAACCACTTTTCTCAGGTAAAATTCACTCAGGCTCCCGAAACCGCCTGATTCCGGCCTCTGTCGAAAGGGGCGTTTTGAGGCGATATAGGGCTCATAGAGTTAAAGAATAACTTCAATTTAAAAAAAGCAGTTGACGATAATTATAACAGAAATTGCAATCACGGTATTTCATATGGTATGCCAGAAACAAAAGTGTGTTAATTAAAATACTCTTCAACATTTATTTGCTCATTTAGGAAAACTCGACTGGCGAGCCTTTCGATGAAGATTGAATGTTCTTTAATGTATGTAACTGTGAAGTAAGATGAGATTGTGTGAACGCGGGTTTTGGGTCAAATGTGCACTCTACTGGATAACGATGAAAGCCAGCCTTTAAGCAACGTTTACCCTAAGCCAGTATTATCGCGCATGCACAGAAAAAGGAAAAGATGGTACAATAGCACTTTCCGATGTCCGGACAGCGTTTTCCTCTTTCTGCGCATGTGTGATCTTACCGGCGTGATAATACTCGCTTAAAGTAAACGCTGCTTTACTCGCGATACCACCAAGCAGCATCAAGTTTACGAACTTCTGATTTCCGCTGTTACCCAGCAGAATATTGTTTAGCAACGGATTCGAAAAAACCTCTGCGCTTTTGCGCGTGCGCCGGGCGGAGTTATTTTCATCAAAATAGGGGGAAATGAAGGATTGAAGGGTGATGTTTACATTTTACTGAGCATGATCGAACAAAGAACTCCGGAAATGCGCTCAATTGACTCATTACCTGACACCCCTTTTCGGTGTAAAATCGTCCAAAATCGGTAGTCTTGGAATCCGTTGCTGAACAGTACACATGTAAATAAAACACTGTGTTAGCACACAATGTTGCTAGAACAGGCGCTGATTTATGAACCGCAGGCATAAAATATTTTTCATTTGTTAAAATTTAATCTTTATCTGTTGTTTCATGTATCACATTGATGTAATTTGCTTCTCAAATCAGCATGAAATATGAATACTTTTTTTTCAATATACTTAGGTATGTTTTTTTCCAACAATGTCTTTTCTCTCGTAAAAAAGTCGAGTCAGTCTGCCATTTTCTTATTCTCGGCCGGAGAGTTAAGTTTTCAAAATCTTTTTTCTTCGTGAAGTGTGGTATATTTCTCTTTGTAAAGCGTAGTATTTTTGTTATAATGACGGTAAATCATTGCCTGATGGCTGATTAATTTGTGTTTAAACATCTTTCTTTGAAACGACAATTTTTCAGTATAACAGCCTTGATGTGACGGATTTTCATTTACGGGTAGTCCTTCAATTTCTCTTTTGGGTTGCAAGAGGTCTTTTTTCAGATGTTTTGTCAGACCTCTTACAGAAAAAAAAATCCCATTTTTTAATCCCTGCCTAAAGGTAACCCTTGATAAAGTCGGTAAGGCCGGATTCTTCTATACAATTCTTCTACTTTTGTATATGACTTTAAGGTTGGATTAGTTATTCATTTCTTTATTAATAATTCCTCTCATGAATAGAACTAATTCCTGATGGATACAATCATCTTTTATTTCTTACATTATTAAAATCTGTATAATTTATACTTCTAAAAGGTTTAGTTTTATTTACTAACAAGCCATTTAATATTTAAATTTTGATTGCCACATTCAACTAGCATTTTAATGTTTTTTTTTAATTTTTCATTTGTTTTCGAGATTTTCGTAGCTTTTCACATTAAAGTGAATGACAACTACATGAGCAAGTCTACCGCAAGACTGAGTTACTTAATATTGATTTTCATAATGTTTTCACACAGTCAAATCATCTATTAAATATGATGTATTCTAATTAACATAATAATATACATAAAATTAAGATGGACTTTTCATTGTATACAATTCATAATAAATGTTATATTACATGAATTAGGCCTACTCTGTGTTATTTTGATCTTTTCATTTTATATGAAGATTTTTTTGGATTGAATTGAATTGCTTCATTAACGCCCCATTTTGAAAACACATGACATCTCTTTTGGGAAGGACATCAAAATTTTGAGCATTAATTAGATGATCAGAGAAAAACTATTCCGATTTTCCAACTTCCACGGCATACCAGCAAAAAGACTTTTACCCACGATTGCAGATTAAAAGTTTAAAATAGAAAACATTTCTTCAGTACAACCCTTTTCCAACTTCCATGGCATACTAACAAAAATCCTTTTAACCACGATTGCAGATTAAACGTTTAAAATAGAAAAACTTTCTTCAGCACAACACTTTTCCAACTTCCACGGCATAACAGCAAAAAGACTTTTACCCACGATTGCAGATTAAAAGTTTAAAATAGAAAAAATTTCTTCAGTACAACCCTTTTCCAACTTCCATGGCATACTAACAAAAATCTTTTAATCCACGATTATAGATTTTACGTTCGCCAAACATACATAAATAGGCCTAGATAAACCTACACCTCCCGATACAAACTGCGAACCTTCAGTGGAAACCGATCTCTAACAAAGGATAACTGAACCTAAAAATCGGTTGACCGCGATTCATAGTATTTTACCGTATAAAAAAGTGTTTCATATATAATTGGTGCAAAAAGAATAATTTCAAAGGAAATTTTTTATGTCTAGTAAAAATATAGTAACATAGTTTAAACTATATTTCCTATTGGTAAGTGGCAATATAATAAATAAAATAAATCTTCAGATCTAATTTGAAGCTATCTTTCTCATGACTTCCATATCGAAATGGAATTCCTACCCAGAATACAGAAAATAAACTAAATGTCTGGTTTAACTCAACAATCAAGCTATCAATTCAATCTCTGACGACTGAAGAGATGATATCTATCATTACAGCTTATTTGCCAACATCGCTTCATAACATACAGAAAACAAGAGATGATTTCCAAAGATCTTTATCATGAATATCTTGTTTATTATCCTGGAAGATCGTACTGTTTATCACAGTTTTCCTCTTTTATATCTTACACGGAATATTCTAGAAAGGAATGTTTTATCTTTGGCAAACATATCCTTTTTATTAACGATCAGAAGATGGCTTCCAAATAAAAATATGTTGTGAAAAAACCTTTTCAATTAGTCTACATATTAAATGTTTCATTATATATGAATCATATTTAATCATCAAATGATTTTGCTCAATAAATAGCGATTGTTGATTTAATGTATCATGTGATTTATTAATGTATCTAAAAAATGGAAAGCGATAATTAGGCATACAAATTGGCTCGAGTTTCTTAAGAGTTTAAATGCGATGCAGTCGCCAAATGAGGAATTCCGGAGCTCCGTTACGATTGAAGATAGAAAGAAAATCTCAATTAGGGGTATTATCGCCTTATCATAACAAACTACTTTTATATTGAAAGTTTTAATTGAACTACTTTTATATTGAAAGTTTTAATTGAACTACTTTTATATTGAAAGTTTTTTGACTGCAAGAATTACTTAGAAGTTATGCGCTCCCATCAGCCGCATTCACTTCCACTTTTTGTATGGTAAACAAGCTGATATATCTGGCTTTTCTCCGGATTAAAATGCTTTAATGTCTAATATTTTTAATGTAAAAACTACTATTGTATAAAAATTATAATACACAAATTCCTTTTCTGATCTGAAACGTTTTTAATTAAAATGAGAATATCACTTCAAACAAACGATTTTTAAAAACAGCTGTTTTCTCCATAAATTATTATTTGTTATATAGGTACTTCAAATTTCGTTAACAATTACTAAAGTAAAAGAAAGAAAGGTTTCAATGAATGTTTTATTATATTATTCATTAATTTAAAGAATGAAAATAAATCAGTCATTATTAGGTCAAGATATAAACGGCTAATAGTCTACTTATAAAATTTTCTTTTAACATTAGTCCAGAATTCTGTGAATGTATTCTGCCAACTATATATATTCGTATTATTATTGTTCTCCAACAATAAAGAATATTGTTGCGAATTCAGTATAAAATTAATTTTGAAAAAATACAAAAATGAGAGAAACAAATTGTATGGAAATGAAATTTTTGTCACTGAAATGCAAATTTTATTTAAAATATAAAAAGGTGTAAAAATAGTTTCGTGACATAATGATTTCCAAAGATATAGCGGAAAAAAGCTTTGTTTAATTTTTATTAACAGGCTTTGGATTAAGAAATTGTAAGTAACTTTTGGGCTTTGAAAAGTTAAGGTGAACTTTCTCATGTCTTAAATAAAAAGTGTGCAATGTCTGGTTGATATCAATCCAGTGGTTTAGGAGTAGATGTGGAGCATACATACAAACAGAATAATTTTTATTTAAATTAAGATAATTATTAGATCATTACAAGATTAAGAATGCTGGCTAAACTATGAGCCATAAAAAAGGTTTTAGTGAAGTTATCGTCACAATTAACTAAAATTAAATTTCATTTAAGTAAATAGTTCATTTTAATTAATCAAACAGTTAATTTTAATAGTTAATTTGATAATTAGTTAATTTGACAGATTCATTTAATTTCATATTTAACTAAACATGGCTGCACCAAGATTTGTTTAGTAAATTTAATATTAAATAACCAAAAAAGATATATAAGAGTTCCCTTTATCCTTTTCGATATTGAAAAATATCTCATTAACTTTAAAATTGTTTTGGGATTTTCTGCCTGAGCTTTTGCTTTTAACCGTCGATAGAGATTTAAATTTCCTGTTCAAAATGGCTGCATTGATATCCTATGCTTTAAACACATGTGTTAAATTTGGAACTCACAATGTTTAGTAATTTTTATTCTCTTATGTGTTAAGAATTTAGTGACTACTATCTCTGTAACCAGGGAGTTCTCTAAATGAGCCCATTCTAGTAATGTTTAAATGTTTCATGTCATGTGATTTTACCATACGACAAAGTAATGTTCGCACAATTATATGGTAACCTAGATTAAATAAACTAATCTAGAGTCGTTCTTCATTCGTGTCAAGTGTCAATTTCTTGCTACTGTTTCAGATAGGCTGGCTTAATGTTATCTAGGGGATATTACGCTGCTGGGATGTTTATTTCTTTATGATTCCTACGTGTTGAATGATTATGTATTGGGATATATAAAAAAAAATTTGATCAATTTACTGACCAATAAATCTAGCATAACCTTCTGGCATGAAAATTGGAAGGATAAAACCTTGATATAGTAAAAAAATTAAATGTCATGAAAATAGAATCATAGCGTAAATATTGCAATGTATAGAAACAATAAAGTCATTGGCTATGTCTGTATTGATCAATATGTAATATTTCATTACTTCTGTAGCATTAGCGTAAAGGAATCTACCTTTGCCTTCAAGCTTGCCGAAAAGGGATTTTTTAATTCATTTCAAGAGGGTGGCCGTTTAACTTTTTTCAACATTTTGGCGAGTCAATGGTGAGTATTTCACCATTAAAACATTTGAATCATTTTGGTAAAGGCGAGAGATGTATTTTTTATAATTCTGACAAAAGCAGACATTTAATTTTATTTTTGGTAATAGGATGAAAGCAGCCATTTAATGGTAATTTTGTTAATACCGATAAAACATATATTTAATTGTATCGCATTAAAGAAAATAAAAGAGAGAAATAAGTTCATAGTACAAGGTTGAGAGTTTTTTCCCCCTGTTTAGCTCGGTCTGATCTTGTTTTTCTCTTTTTGTAAAAGATTTTTCAGCGATTCTACTAAACCATTCATGTTATAAAAATTAGAAGATTATCTATCATTTGTGTAATGTTTTCCGGCGTTTCTATCACGACAATTTTCATATAGTCTTGATAAATACAAACCTCGTTATTTTATCAAGGTATTTCTTCCCTCTTCGTATGCTTTTGTAACTGTTAAGTTTATGGTAGTAAAAATTGCTTAATTGGGAAATTATGTGCTATAAGAAATTTATTTCACTTGATTTTCATTGTGTTGCTGAAATATTTTATTACACTCGCTTCTGCATTTGTTTTGAAACATTTTCGCATTTTCCTGCGTGTCAAATTTGTACATAATTTTGCTGCGTGATTTTGCACATTAATTGTACATATAACTTCTAAAACAGTGCATATATGGGAACAAAATTTGTACATAATTTGTCTGTCTGGTACTGTACATTGATTGTAAGACAAGTAATATATAAAATACCAAACCCAATACAGATAAAATGCATTTAAATCTTATAATAAAAATCGTATTCAATTCTTCCGAGGAAATCTAAACGCCGCCGCGTCGTTTCTATTAATTGACCGAGCGAAGTGTCTCTGTTTTAATTCGACCGTTCAACGTTTCGTCTGTTTGTAAATTTCTATTAAATGACCGAGCGAAGTTGTCTATATTTTAATTCTACCGTTCGGGGTTTCGTCTGTTTGTAAATTTCCATTAATTGACCGAACGAAGTGGTCTCTGTTTTAATTCGACCGTTCGGGGTTTCGTCTGTTTGTAAATTTCTATTAATTGACTGAGCGAAGTGATCTGTGCTTTAATTCCACCGTTCGACGTTCCATCTTTTTTGTAAATTTCTATTAATTGACCACGCGATGTGGTCTCTGTTTTAATTTGACCGTTAGGTGTGTCGACTGTTTGTAAATTTATTTGGCACGCAGTGACGATCAAAAGCTTTGTTCGATTTTTTTCAGATTTAGCATAAATGTTCGTAAAAGCCATAATAAACGACATATATGTATGATTTTTTATTTTTTTATTCCTTTTCGAGATGGTCGCCGTTTTAATGGTTTCAATGTTTTGGCGAATCAATGGCGAGTTTGGCACCATTAAAACATTTGAATCATTTCGTTAAAGGCGAGACATTAACCTTAAAATGAAAATTTTTCAGAAGTATGTCAACAGTCAAGGGCAAAGGTGTTTTCTGTATTTCACGACAGTATAATAAATAATCTTTGTTCCTATTCTATTCTTATAAATGCTTTTTGTTTATATAAACTGTTTTCCTTAAAATGAAAATTTCTCGGAACATTGTCAACAGTCAAAGGCAAAGGTGCTTTCTATAACTCACGGCAGAATAACTATCTTTAATAATGATCGTAATAATAATATTTATTATTATTCTATTCTTGTAAATGTTTACATAAACTGTTCACTTCAAAATGAAAATTTCTCGGTACATTGTCAGCTGTCAAAGGTGAAGGTGTTTTCTGTAACTCACAACAGAATAATAAGAACAATATTTTGTTTTAAAAATTTAGCTCTCTATAACAATAAAGAGCAAATTCTCATGCGAATAACAATTGAGAGCACAAGAAATCCATTTGGACTAAATAACAGCTCATCTGCACGTCACGAGTGAGAAAAAAAAATAAGACATACTGCTTCGGAAGTGACATTTCCTTCTTTCGGGCATAAAAAAGTAAATCGCGACACACGTAGTTTAAATTTATGACTTCGAGTTCATTTTTCAATCCCGTTTCTCAAAACGTCTCTGCTATGTTCAAAAATATGTCATATATTCTCCCGGAATGCAACATTTACCGAAGTATAAATGCACTTTCTTCCTTATGACATTTGAATAGCAGGAATCCTCCTTTGTGCCTTTTAAGAATAGTAAATGAAAGCTTTAGTTCCGATCATATGGCAGAATAAAAATATTCTGCCATCAGAAATAGATGACCTGACAAATTTATAAATGCAACATTGTAATCTATTACTCTATTTCGTTTAAAACAGAAATTTGCTTTTAACTCAGAGATAATATTCCTAAATATAACTGAAAACCTTCAAAGTAGATTAAGAGAAATCAATCTTTGCTGTAAATAACATATTCAATTCGAAATGAAAAAAATTCTTGAAATGTTTTGATTCATTGCACGATACATATGCTTGGACCAGATCTATGATAAGTATTAAAAAATTGGGAATGCTCTCCTGTCGATTTTCTTGTATACTTCCACTTAAGAAAGTCATTTATTGTATTCGCAAACAAACAGATATTCAACCAAGCAGTCCACACTTTCATGGATTTGGTTTAAAATCTGATATCGGTCTACAATTATGACTAGATACCAAATTTCCGGTATCTTGCTCGTTACCTTTTTGATTCATCGTGTTCATATACTCACA